>ML783627.1:1022109-1034375 GCA_009831015.1 Picea engelmannii | reverse complement strand
GGAAACCCATAAAGGGAGAAAACCTCTTCTTCTTCGAAATGATAGGCAGTCTTTTAAGTTCTGTACATCATCTTTAATTGAGCACCAACTCAATGTGAGGCTGCTACCTCTGTTTTACAAGCTGCAACTTGTTTGAGAGCACCGACTCTCTTGTTTCTCTAGCACCCACTAGAAGGAAGCACTGACTCCCCTAATGTTCCAGCACCAACTGGATGGAAGCACCAACTTCCAGTTACATAGGCTCCAACCTGTATAACAGAGAACACTTGTTCTCCCCTGCACCACCCTGCCGCCTTGGTTTCTCTGGCTACAACCAGATAGAAGCAACAACTTCCTGTGTTCAAGCTCCCTACTTGAACCTCTGAGGACAACAGTCCTTCCTAGCACCTCCCAACCACCCTGGAATATAAATGAACAATTAAACAATCAACTACACAGATAAATCGGTTCTTACCACTTCTTCTCTGTTCTGTAAATTTGGTCTTCTTCTTACTGTTCTGCAACTCTTCTCTTCCTTTCTCTGTTCTGCAAATCTGCTCTGCTTCAACTTGTTCTGTCATTCTGCTCTGCTTCAAGTCTTTTCTTCATCTGTTACTCTTCTCTGAGTGTTATATCACACTGCGCACATTTTTCAGTCTCACACTTCGCATATTTTCAGTCTCACACTGCGCATCTTGATTTTCCCTTTCTTACAGTTTAATTCATTTTTCGTCCAAAACTCCCAAAACACGCACAGTCTGTCTCTTCCTCTTTTATGCACCACGCCCGCAGCCATACATCTTCGCATCTCCTTCGGCAAAAGAAAAACAACCGTCCAAGCAACTGAAACGCCAACTGATCGACAATCATAAGTTCATTTCGCTAACAGATTCATAACTGATAAATTAACTGTGTGAGAGCACAGTAGCCCTCCAATCATATTCAAGCTTATCTGCACCGTTGGATGGGGTTATTAATCTTGCCTTTAAATCGAGTTTCGGCATTTCGAAATACCTGTGGCCAAGTATCTCGACACTTCATGTCGCGATCTCTGAAGCTCTGATACAGAGCTTTTCTGCGCTAGCTCCTTCCTCTATAAGACCATGGCTATGATCAAGTGCTTATGCAAAAAGTGCTTTTCACGAATTCGCCTTTCGTGAGCCTGGAGATGAGGCATCTCGACTCTCCAAGTCGTGATCCCCGAAACCCCGAGATGGAGCTGAGATCAACGGTCCACAATCTCGATGAATCTACGGTCCGGATTTCATCGTGAATTCGCATCTGGCGATTCCTTCGATGAAGGTCCTTGTCACTCCAAGTTGCGATAAGCGAAACTCCGAAATGAAGCTTAGATCAACGGTCCAGAACACACTTTGATCTGACGGTTGGGAATAAATCGCGATTTCGCATCTCGCGATTTCGGCGATAGAGGTTCTTGTCACTCCAAGTTGCAATAAGCGAAACTCCGAAATGAAGCTTAGATCAACGGTCCAAAACACATCGTGAATTGACAGCTGGGATTAAATCACGATTTCGCATATCGCGATTTCGACAGTTTTGTTTCTCACCTCTCCAAGTCGCGAGTCGCGAAACTCCGAAATGGAGTCAACGGTCCAGATCAACCTTGATCTGACGGCTGCGATTAAATCGCGATTTCGCATATCGCGATTTCAATTGTCATATCTCTTGCCTCTCCAAGACGCGAGTCGTGAAACTCCGAAATGGAGTCGACGGTCCAGATTAACAGTCTCGATCAACACTTGATCTGACGATCATCGGGAACCTACATCCAGAAAAAAGAATTAGCAATCATCCTCCTTGAATTTCAAAAATGTACACTCGCTCGGGGGTTTCCTGGACCTTTTCAAATACAGCTTCATCTGGAAATACAATTTGATCAACTTCTACCACATTACTTGTTCGATTAAGCCATTGAAAGTGCAACAAACCCTCATCTCCCCTAGCTACATGAACAAGTCCTTTCCGAGTATCTGGCACAACTCGTGTCCCCTCCAGAGACATCATTCCAGCCCAAAACTCCAGTAACCATGAATGTCGGACACGACAATAATAGCTTTGAAAGCTTTCGTTAGTTGAAAAGGAAAAGATGATGCATTACAGCATATGGAATCCGTTATGACCAAACCCTACAAATCCTTCCTGTAGCGTTTTCTCATAATGCCCATCTATTTCATACTTTCTGTACTCATGCCATCTTCACTGTTGTACTTGCCATCAATGACAAGTATACAAGCATGCGTTGTCTATTAAAGATTTGCCAACGGAAAGTGGCTATGCTAGGCGATAAAGAGTGTGGGCTACTAATTTTGATGCAACTTAGCTATTAATTTTTCTTGCACTAACAGGTCCCCATATGAGCAATTTGTCTTTACAAGTCTACATAGAGCGACAAAAATACCCTAGATCTAGAGCACATGTGGCAACTTCTAGAGTATTGTGCACAACGTCATATACCATGAGAAAGGTCCCACCTAATCCTATCCAATCTAGGTCACCAATACCATTGTAGCATCTCCGTCAGGGATTGGGCAAACATTGACCACACTATTACATTGGAAGACAAGTCTAATAGTATCATGAATGACAACAGGGCTAGTAACATGGAGGACGAGAGTTTCAACACCTGCTTATTGATGATTATATCCCTTGAATTACACTAGTGATTTCTGACATGGCAAAGCCTCTAGAGGAAGAGGTGATGATAGTTGCTGTCCCTTCGTGTTGGATGAATCTATTGTGGCTCAATGATGGCCCACGAAGAGTAATGACAATGATCTTTTGCCTTCTTGGAAATACAGCTCCATCTGTCTTGACATTTATGATTCTTGGCAATTGTGCTAGTGCACCCCTAGGGACATTTATTTTGAGAACTATCCACAAATATGAAAAAAATATAAATAGTTTAACCCTCAAAGATCAAAATAGTGTGAAAGAAAAGCACAATGATGCAATGTATAAAATGGGGTACAGATTGTTCTGCAAGTGTAATAAAATTTACTTCGAGAAAATATAAATAGTTTAACCCTCAAAGATCAAAAGTGTGAAAGAAAAGCACAATGATGCAATGTATAAAATGGGGTACAGATTGTTCTGCAAGTGTAATAAAATTTACTTCAATTTTCTTGGATCTGGTTTGTGGATGTAAATAAAACTAACCCGGGAACAGGATTAGTACAATATCCCTAAAGTTTACAGAACTCTTAACAATATCAAAAATTATTCACTTTCTTAAGAAGCGTACCACAACTTGGTACGACTTGGCTCAATTACAATATTTAGAAGGACAAGCAATTAATAATAAAGGACCCGTGCACAATATACTAATCTCAGTTGGCCGATAAAGGACCCTGCAACAAGTCTGGGGCATACGGGAAAGGAACTTGCAACATGTGATCAATGTTTTCAACCACTTTACAATTTGTTTGATCTTTTGTTATTTTCCCATATTGAATTCGTACACACATTTAAAGGATTTTTACGATACGCTAATGAATTATGAATGAAAATTTAAATCCACATATATGATCAAAGAATATAATGACAGAAGGAAATTGGATTTCACAGATTATCTTTACAACTAAATACTGCAAGTTGGAAATGTGAAACCAAGTCTATATTTATCAACCTACAAACTAAAGATCTGAGCACAGCTTCATAAGCACCAATTTTCAATATTCTTGACGAACGTGGACAACCTGGATCATTATAAGAAAAAACTGTATAATATTCAAGAAATTAATCGGTTAATCCCTTCCAAGGATGAGGGCACTTCAATCTTGCAATGCAAAATAATGTGGTTTATGAACAAACTAAGATCCCAAAAGCCCATAGTACAACAGGTGGATTACAAGTCAAACGTCCTTTCATTCACATCCTTGTATAGGAATAATACTGATATTTTTAATTCATAGATATCATCACCCCAATATTTCTCAGATTAACTACAGTGCCCAATAACTAGGTATGAAGATAATTTGCTGCCATCATCAATTCCAGAGTAATTTCAGGTTCAATATGAAATTCAGTCTCCTTGCCGCTGTAACAAATTTCAAAACAGACATTAAAAAAATCTGTTATATGACAAAAGCTAAAGAATTTGAAGCTAGCTAAGATGGAAAATAGTTATACAGGTTAGGATCATGTTTGGCAAGTTTAGAAGCCTCTATGCCAAGTGCTTTATCCTATAAGATCGAACTAAACTAAAGAAGTGTAGTTATTACAGTTATGTTACTAACTAGATAACAGTTCAGAAAGCACAATTGGAATCTGTTGTTGTAACTGAAAGTTACTTATGAAACATCTGGAAAACTCAAGTTTCAGTTGAATTACCTAGGTATTATATCATTACAGTTTCCAAATGAGAAAAAAATATATTCAGATCAAAATGCAAACAGTTATATATTATAAAATATCTTAAGTCTAAAAATCAAATTGCAATTTCTTAGCCTCAAGACCATTTAATAACGAACACCACTGAATTATTTGTACAATCATCAAAACAATACCTTAGGAATATTAATTACTGTACATTACATTAGATGATAAATAACTTTCCTAAGAACCCGAGGATGCCTACTTAGGCCTAACAGCCTCCAAGGGCAATATGGATGCTACACTTGGCAATGGATTCGGTCTCTCACGGACTATCTACATAAAACATCTTCAAAATAATGTATCATTATAATGCTTAATGGTCTATTTAACGATTTCATTTCCATTGTCTTTTTAATGTGGGATAAAAGATATTAAACTTTACTCTTATTTTTTAATTACCTTAATAGCCCCGAGTTCTGTTACTCTGAGGCTGACATGCAGCCTTTAATTCCTCCCTAATTCCATACTAGCCTTTCTAACTCTAAACTAGGCTCTTCTAATTCATTTTCTTTATTGTAGGCCATGAGTATCGGTATTTCTTCTAAACTACAAACATCAGTGTAGTTTTTAGACGTCCCAACCAAAGTTACCAAAACCAGACCGGTCATTGAACCGGTCAACCCCAAAAACCAGAACCGGAAAAAAACCGGATCAAAAAACCGGTCACTAAAAATACATAAAATATTCAAATTTTGAAAAACAAATACATATTCATGTGCATCCATGTGAATCCAAACCATTATACACAAATTTGCAAAGTTTAAAAAAAAAAACCTAAATTTTTAAAAAAATGTGAATCCCAACCCTAAATTTAAAAAAAAATCTAAATTCCCCCTACCTTTCCGGCTGCGGGTCATCTTCACGGAACCGGCCGGTTTGATGGGGCAGTTCGAACCGGTGGGGGCTCAGAACCAGTTGGACTGGCCGGTTTTACCGGTTCCGGTTCGGTTCTTGTAACACTGGTCCCAACAATGCCCTCTCCTTGAATTCCTTTTGCCTCAAAGCAACTATACTGCTAGATAAAGCGTTTCTAGGCTTTCCCATGTAGCATGCTCGAAAGGAAAATCTTCCATCTAATGAAGACTATAGGCAATACTTAATTTCAGAATTTCTTCTCGCTATTACCAAAATGTTGTCTGGACTCAATAACATAGCACTAATTGTCTACGAGAGGCAAGGTATGTAAAATTTTAACATCTTGTCCTACTACCTCTTTTTAACATGGTACATAAAATGTATTATGCACTCACATTCATGGTGGTATCCAATGGTTAAATTTGATGGGTATTTACCCTTTTTTTCCATTTTTAATCGTCAAATACCGACAATTTTTAAATTTACAAGTCATTATTGACGTTTACTTAATTTTTGAAATCATCAATTTGATGGACAAATCAAAAATTTACCCGTGTATATATATATATATATATAATATAATATAATAATAATTTCTTAAATTTGAATGCTGATTTTTGTGTAAAACATACATAACACAAGTTATAAATTCTATAGCAAAGGCCATGCATAGTACAAGTTACAAATTCTATAGCAAATGGAGGTTGCAACTTGCAAGTTGCATGCATAGCACATTGCATAAGTTACAAATATTATAGCATAGGCTACGCAGCACCTGCACGCTCACAACTTACATGTCATGGGGATTCTTTGGAAATTGAACCGTATCACATCCTAGAGGTTGAAAAGTGAAGGTTGAGAGGGAAGAAAAGATCAAGGAAGTGAAGGTTGAGAGGGAAGAAAAGATCAAGGATTCAGGAACACTGCCCAAAACCTGCATGCAACTATCCAGAAAGGTAAGGCTCATTAATATTAAATTGCAATTGCAGTGATGGGAATTGTCTTCGTTTGACTAAAGCTAGAAAATACCTTCTTGCACACTTATTTTCTCATTATATTTGGTTTTTGAGAATCCACATTTAAATACCTTCCCACCTGTGTTTTTAATGTCTTCTTGAATCTTGATAATAAGAATAAACATGGGTGTGAACCGCCTCTCACAAGCTCCATTTTATTTCATTTTAGAAAACATTTGTAGTTTCTATTTAAAAAAACAAATCCAAAATAATTCAATAATATTTATCATTTCATTATATTAATAACAATAATTATTTCAAATTTTGCTATCCAGAACTTTTATTATTATTTTTACAACAACTATTCATAACTACTTTTTTCCTTTTCCCATAGGGTGTAACTATATTGGCATCATTGCATGCATACTACTTAGTGTTTCGTCGATTATTTTTGTACAGTGATTGGATCTATGCGGAATTAAGGCATAGAAAGAAGTTGGAACCTCTTATTTGTTGATTTTCAAAATTGAAACTGTGTGCAAGTTGCTATATCAAGGTAATTTGTTAAGTTTTTCTGTTTATGTTTTTAATGGTGTTGTATTCCATGTGAAACAGTGTGATGATGTTATGTTAAATGCAATTTCATAATAATTTTATGTTGTGCCTCAAATGCTTTTGTATTTACAATAAAAATGAACAAAAACACATATGACACATAATATTTAAATGACAGACAAAAATAAAAATAAAACGTCATGGGAAGGGCAGTTTTAAGAAGAAACCCGTCATAAAAAATTTACTTGACGGGTAAGAGTGCCCGTCAAATTTATACCCTGGTGGTATCTCAAGAGTATATACAACCTATCCCACTCTTGCCAGTATTTATAAGGCTCAGAGAATCTGGGTCTAAGTTTCTCTGCCCCTTTTCCTTTGACAGATTTCTGCTTATAAGATTGCAATCTCAAGAAAACCCAATCACCTACCTAAAATTCCCACTCCTTTAGTCCCACAACAATTTCATCTTATCTTTGACCAGTTTGAGGTTACCCTCTAGTTGTTTCAAGATCTACTCGATCACATCAAGAAAATCATGGACTGCTGACACTTGGGTGTCTTCCACAGTTCAATTGATCAACAAGGGAGGGTCATAACTGTAAATGGCCTTAAATGGTGACAATCCAATTTGTGTGTTCTGTAAATACCAATTTATTGCCAAATGCAACCATTATGGCTGTGAAACTTGTCAGTCTGCAGCATAGTTTCTCAAGTACCCCTCTAGACATTTGTTAACAATCTTCATTTGTCCATTATTTTGGGGGTCATAACTAATACTAAAAGGTTAAGGTGGTACCAACAAGTTTAAATAGCTACTTCCATAAGTTGTTGATAAATTTAGTCAATCAATCGACCATGATAAAGTGTTTTTATCTCCCATTTAAGTAAAACCCGTAAGTCCATGTTAATGGATTCTTGTCTTTTATTGAGAACTGGCAAGGGCTGAAACAATCTAAGACTTTTCAGTCTCTGTTTTATTCAATCTAATAAATCTCGCATGAAGCAACTAACATTTTTACATCTACTTCCCTTCCACATGGAATTACTCATTATTCTGTAATGTATCTTATAGAAGCTAGCGTGACAAATAACAATCAAGGAATGGCATTCCACTAAGATCTTTTTAAACTAAAATTAGATACAGGGTACTTGTGATTTTTGGATAAAATCAAACCACCTAAGAATGACTACATGTTCTCTTCTTCCTTCGTAATTTCCAAGTCCTATATCATAGCAATCACCCTCTCATCTTTATTTTCGCCTGTGAAATACCAAGGACAGCACCCAGGTTAAAACTTAAACCAGATTCTTGGCTCAAGGCCAATACAACAATAACCCTCTCATCTTGGACACCCTTTGGAGAGATATGCATGGGGTTCTTTTTTTACGCAAATGAGAGAAGTTTCTATTAGCAATTTCTATTTTAGCAGTTTTCTAAGACTGGCCCAATTGTCGATCTGATTTCATATTTGAGGACCCAATTGGAGGATTTGCCTATGGTGTGAGTTTCATTACATTCTGAGGGTGGACTATTTTTAGTAGGTGACTAACATTTGGTGACCTAGTATGGCGACCAACATCAGTGTCTGATTTCAGGGTATTCCGAGCACTTTAGGGGACCGGTTGCATTTTGGCATGGTTTATTTTTAGCTTGATGGACCCACATGGAGATATTGGCTATTTTTGGAAAGAGTTGGTATCTGGGAGGCTGCCATATGACCCGGCTTGGTGTGACCTCCTTGATGATCTTTTATTTACCCTGGGTTTGACTTGTGACTGTGTGGTAGAGTAACCTAGAAGCCACATGCCCTTATAGAAAGATTCCTTGTGCCATTTTGAGATGACTCATCTTGCTATTTCAGTGCTTGAGATAAGATAGGATAAGATAAGATGATGTGCCTTACTTGGATAGGATGGTTGCTATTTTTATACCTTATCGTCTTTTCGAGATAAGCCTATCCACTTTATTATTTCAGGAGCATGATTCTTATCCTTTCTCTCCCTCATTCTTTTCTCATTCTGGATAATTGTAGCAATCAAAGAGAAGAAAAGTTCGATTTTTTGGTGTGAAACCTTGAGCTTTTAAGCTTATGCTTTCCCTTTCTTCTTTGGTTATCCTTCCTAGAGGGATTGATATTGATTGCTAGCATGGGGTACCCGCGGTGATGAGTTGGTTTTGCTAGATTGTGACTAGTACTGTCCCATTTAGCAGAACTTGTTTGTACCTTGGAGTGTGCTGTCCAAACTTGTCAGCACTTTGTTCAACCTACGACTTTTGATAATAAAGACAGATTTTCATTGGCTTTATGTGTGAGATTTCTATTTTCTTAGGCTTTCATTAGTATTTAATCTCGATCTTAATAGGGTTTGAGTGATAGGCTTTGGATTGTCTTCCACCCTATTCACTTTCTCTTCTTCCTATCTCTTTGACTCCATTTAAAGGCATTGGTTTCACTGAATCTTATATTCTTGATTTCTCACTTACACGAATTTTCACATCAAACATTGAACACTGCACATCTTAGGCATATTTAACTAGGCAAGGTCATTTTTATTCTGTTTCAGATAAGTTACAGTGAAATTAGCTTGTTGTAATTTCACTTTTATTGCAGAAATAAAGAAAACTTTTTGTTTTTTCCTAGTTTCCATCAGGGATAATTTCAAGGATGGAAATTTATTTTGAAATGTAGAAACCTTGGCGAATCTTACCGGTCCTTTATATATCCACTATAAATGTTTGGTGATATATTTTTTAAAATATTCAAATTTCTAAGGTTTTATATGGTTTTTCTAAAATTTTGGCAATTTTCAAGGTAAAATAATTTTTATCTATAGAACTTGGGCGAATAATTTTTAGAATGGCAAATATTTTTTTGGGAAAAGGCATGGAAAATTAGCCCACGTGCAAAATTTAGCCCCTAAAATTTTCCCTGGTTTCCATGCACTAAAAAAACATTAAAACATTAAAAAACTCTAAAAATACCAAAAGCAGCAGCATTTAATTCACTAGGACAGTCAATTATTTGCTGTACTTTCTGTTTTTTGCACCTAAATAAGCATGTTCTTGTCATATAAACACATTGGGTTGTGTGCCCAACTTCATACTAATTTTCTACATTGATTTCTGTGTGATTTTCAACCTCTAAACAGCGATTTACAGCTTGCTGTAAATTCTGTTTTGCTGCTTTATTGGCGCATTTTTCATAGGATAATTGCATTAAATTTAGTCCTTTCAATTATAGATAAATATTGCATCATTTTCTGTACATTTTCCCAGTCCTTAAATCGTTTATTCCTTCTTGTTTTTTCAATTTTACACAGATTTGTTTAGGGCAGCGAGCTGTAAGTTTGATTTGAGTGTTACTGATTGTTTGTTGCATCATAGTTTTAACTCCTAAAGTTGTCTAGAGATTTCCCCCTGTGGTTAGCAAGCACTAACCTGATGTGCAAGGAAAGAGTACATGGTGACAATGCATTATTTCCAATTACCTTGGAACCATTGTTGGGGAGAGAGCCAGTCTTCTTGGTACTATGACATTGGTGAGTTTTGTGTTTTATTGCAGATCTTCACATTCACCTAGTGATTCCATTGAGTTCGAAAACACCCAGAAAGCCACCCAGATTTGATTCAAACCAGGGTGTTCATCCATCCTTGGACAATCTCGAAGAGCTCTTTCGACAAGCAAGAATCCAGGCTTCTCCTTTACGGACAAGTAATAAGGTGGTAAGTAGTTCTTCTAGTGTTGTTATTCCCTCGATTTGGATACCTCATGTTTTAACTCCATCAGTTTCAGTTTTTACAGTTAGACAGATGGTCCCTATTAATTGTGCCACTATCAGAGGATATCCTAATGCCATGCTGGCTGGAGGTTGGCAAAAACAGATGATTAAATTTGAAGGTAATAACATTATTTCTGTGTAAGGGCATCTTGAAAAGTTTACATATTACTTAGATGATTTCGAGGTAACTCGTGAAGACATTAAGATGAAATTATTTGTCCAATCACTTAAGGACAAGGCACGGAGGTGGCACATGGGGTTGACTAACAATTCTATTACGACTTGGGATGGTTTCCAAGCCAAATTTAAAGAGTATTGGGGGGAGAAGGATTTTTCCAGCAGAGTTGAAACTTGACATGTCTTCTTAAAGGAGAAAATGAGACACTGCATAATTTCAATGCAAAGTTTATGAAGGCTTTCATGAAACTTCCAATTGCAATATAACCAAGTGAGCATCTTGCCTTGGTCATGTACACAGGTGCCTTTGGGGCAAACTTCAACTTTATGTTAAGAGAGAAAAAACCTACAAATCTCACTGCTGCAAGCACTATTTTGATGTTTCTGGTAGCTGCGGGAGGTATTCACCTCCAGGACAACCCTTCTTATAGAAGAAGATGCCAAGACGTCAAAGGAAAACCATTAAAAGAATTAAAGAAGCCCCAGAATATTTATATTTCTCCAGAAGTCAAGTCGCCCTACCAGTAAAGATAAAGTAAAATGTATTTTCCAGAAAGAACAGGTCAGCCTGTTGAATTTTCACATGGCTAAGCTCATGCATTTTAATTTTGAATTGTTGAATTTTAATGAAGATTTGTACCTTGGACAAGTGGTTCCTATGGGTTTTTAAACTTTTACCTAGGAATGTGGTCCACAACTTAAAAGTGGGTCTTTTTCATAAAGTCACTTTATAAGTGGTAAAGTGAACTTTAAATTAGCAAGTGAAAAGTGACTTAGGAACTTAATGCACCAAGTGGGTTTTTATTTAAGTTGGGTGAGTGAAATTAAATAAAGTGAATATTAATGGAGCATTTAATTTCAACCGTTGATCTTGGGCAATGTGAACCCTTGGATCAAAAAGGTAACCTAAGAGTCACTTAGGGATTCTAAAGGAGGAAAAAGACCAAAAGAGAGCTCATTCTTTCTTGGAGAGATTGAGAGATTGAGAGAGAGCAAGAGAAGGAGAAGTTTCCATTTTTCTGAAGAAGGGTTTGCAGCAAAGAAGTGGCACGATTTCCAAGGCAAAAGCTGGGCACGGATTTCAAGGCAGCCAGCAAGAGAAATAAATCCATACGGTACGAATTTGGTACGGCAGCAATTAATTTTCTGAGCAGGCCGTACAGCAGCACGATTTCCAAGGCAAGAGGCAGCATTTAATGGTCCGTAAAGACCGTACGGCCGCCGTACAGCAGCAGCAATAACTGGGCACGATTTTCCAAGCAAATCGTACAGCATTTAAGGCTGAGACAGTCCGTACGGTACGGCTGTCTGTGCACGAATTTCGAGGTGGCTGTGGTTGCATTTCTTCCTGTAAATTTCAAGCACAGAAATCGAGGGAAGAGATAAGTAAACTGTTGGTTTTAATTTTGCTATTATGTAATTTCCAGAAATTGAAGAAATAAGAAGAACTCACTCTCTCTCACTGGTTTTCCCCACATTGGGGTTTTTCCAGGGTCATTTGACCAAATATCATTGTGTCATTAAATGTTTGCTTGCTGGTATAATTTCTGAGTTTTAAGACAGCCATTG
>ML783627.1:992370-1022059 GCA_009831015.1 Picea engelmannii | reverse complement strand
ATTTTGAGTATTTAATGCATATTAATGTTTGCAAATTTCATTAATATTGGGAATGGGCATTAAACATTTGGAGTGATAAGGAGTGATTGAAACCGGGATTGGGATAAATTGCAGAAGTGAGAAAACACAGTAAAAATCAACATAAATTCTATTTAGCATTATCTGAACCATAAACACTGTAGAAGCAATGCATTAGCTATAGTAAACCAAGATCACAAGAAGAATAACCATGCACAAGAACACAAGAAGTATCCTAGGAAACCCTTCTCAACAAGGGAAGAAAACTCAGCCAATCCTTTGCTATATTCTCAAGAGAAAGACCTCCCATGCCATCACCAAACCTAGCACACAAAAGGGTGCTTCAGTTCTCATAATTTCAGACCTCAACTTCTAAAATCATGAGATAACACAATGATAAGTGTGTTTCCTCAATGGGGATTCACCTTTATTTATACAAAACTTATCACATCAAATGATGTGTCTATTGGCACAATAGCGACGACCTCAATAACTTAGATATAATTAATAATTACAATATTAATTATCTTTTACATTAATTATATTTCACTTTATGGTGGGGCCAACCTGTACCCTTTACGTCACAATTAAGGTTACAGGTAAATCTTACTCTTAGACAATATAGCAAGGGATCTCACACACCCACTAGTGCTCAACCATTTGGGGCACGTCCACCTGTGATCAGTCATAGGGACGTCCTACTCAACAGATCTCTATCTCACCGAGTCTCACAGGAGAATCATCTGGAGTACCACATCGTCTCAACTCTCTACACAAAGGAGAATAGTAAACCCATCACATGGGCTCCTTCACCCCTCGCAGAAGTACACATCGTTTCATCTCAAACGACACAACCATCTCATGGGCATCTTTCCCACACAAGGGCACACAACGTTCCATCTCTATCTCAGAGAGGAGCGACACACCCATCTCATGGGCACACTCAGCTCATGGGCTTCCTCACCCCACACAAGGGCACACATCGTTCCTTCTCAGTCTCAGAGAGGAACCACGCACCCATCTCATGGGCACACCCAACTCATGGGTTCTCTCACAGGCCGACTCACTTAGTCTGTGTCCTAGAGGATGTCTCACGCAGCTGTAATCATCAACACTCCCTCTCAGCTAGGGAGGCATTCTCCACTAGGCCAAGTCTCTCACGGAAGCACTCAAAATTCGTCTTGGCAAGAGATTTGGTGAAGATATCTACAATCTGCTCATGTGTAGGAAGGTACTGCACGTGTACTGCTTTCCTCTACACCATGTCTCTAATATAATGATAGTTTATCTCAATGTGTTTCGATCTATCGTGAAACACAGGGTTCTCAGAGAGCTTCACACAACTCTGGTTATCACAATGAATAATGGTAGGATCCATCTCATGATCAAATAAATATGTCAGGAGCTTGCGAAGCTACATTGCTTCGGGGATTGCCATACTCAATGCTATATACTTTGCTTCTATGGTATTCAAGGCAACAGAGCTCTGTTTCCTGCTGCACCAGGAAACCATGGCAGACCCCAGGGTACAACAACAACCGGATGTGCTCTTCCGGTCCACTGCGTTGCCTGCCCAATCTGCATCGACATATCCCTACAAACTCTAGTCTACGCTGGAGACATATCTCAAGCCATATCCAACTGTGCCTCGTAGATATCTCAACACATGCTTCGCTGCTATCCAGTGAGTCTGTCTCGATTGAATCATGAACTGACTAAGTACATTCACTGAATCAGTAGAAGCATCATTCATTTTCTTCAAATCCATTACCATCGGTGTAGGCATGGATTTGCACTCTGTCATACCGAACTTCTTCAATATCTCCACTGTATATTTTTCTTGACTCAGGAAAATCTCATCAATCCTCTGCCATACTTCTAGTCCCAAGAAGGAGTGCATCATACCCAGATCCTTCATCTCGAATTCAGAAGTAAATGCTTGCTTGCATTCGACAATAAGTCTCGATGAGGAATAAGTCATCCTCATATAGGTCCAAGATTAGGCACTCGCTACCAACAATATGATAATATAGGTGTGGATCAGCAACACTCTTGCTGAAGCCCAAACTCATCCATCCATTTTATCATACCAAGCATGAGGTGCTTGCTTTAGTCCACACATGGCTTTCTTCAACCTGCACACATGAGATTTCTCGTTGTGTATCACGAATCCTTCTGGCTACTCGATATAAACTTCTTTCTCAATCTCACCATTGAGAAAGGTTGTCTTTACATCCATCTAGTGTAGTTTTCAACTCATGGATGTAGCTAGTGCAATGATAGTACGGATGGAAGTGTATCGAGATAATGGAGCAAATGTCTCATCATAGTCAACTCCCTCTACTTGTGAGAATCCTCTGGCTACAAATCTCGCTTTGTATTTCTCGACACTTCCATCAGCTGCATGCTTGATCTTATAGATCCACTTGGAAGTCACTACAGACTTCTCTTCTGGTCTCAGAACAATATCCCATATATCATTCTTCAAGATGGATTGATATTCTTTTTTCATGGCATATTGCCATACCTGCTCACCTGTCACTTCTCCATGACAAGAAGGCTCAGAATCAATGATTTGACTCATGGTTGAAAAGTAGCTCGAAAGTCTCTTTGATATCTTGCTTTCTCGGAATGTGCCTTGAGGAGTCGCATGTCCCTCTGCCTCTTGCAGAGTTTGTCAAGACCAGTTAGGCCTTTTATGGCCTACTGCAATGTCTCTGGGAATATCAACTGGAGCAACTGGATCAACTGGATCAATGGTTGTCTCCTTCTAAACTGCTGAAGGGGAAGAAGGTATTGTCTCTTCCTTCCTTTTAAATATTTTGACTCCCTCTGAAGTCTGAAGGATAAACATCTTCCTTTGTTGTTAACCTGCCTAGAACAAGAAAACACACAAAAAGAAAACGAGACAAGAATATCTCCTAGAGGAGAATAATGAGTACATCTCTAGAATCAAAACAATTTAAGGATTGTTGTCACAGCTACAACACCTACTTCTAATGTAGCAACCTTCGAAATGTAGGTTAGAGACATGATAATTAAAACAATCAAACCTGGAGTCTTCACTTCCAGTGTGTTGTTCCTCTAAGTGCACTGAGATCCCTCTAGATCCATGATTTCAGCAAGGGTTCCTTCCTCCTGCAAGTACCCTCATGACAATGATGCAAATAATATATACAAGTGCATAGCTGAGAGTGTACACCAATGGAGATTCTGCTTGCTTGTCAATGTCAAGATGAGCAATGATATTCCTTGCTTGTTTACCATAGACTAGAAGGCAAATTATGTTGTTGCAGCTTCTTGTGGCCACCTACCACTGCTACATTCTATAAATAGACTTGTTTGCCCCTGTAGCTACCTTGTATCATACATGTCTCTAACGAAGTCTGCATCAACTTTGTAGCTGCGGTAGCTGGGGTGGCCTTGTACTTTGGTCCTGTAGCAACTTTCCTCAGAGACTCCTTCGAATTTGGGCCTGGAACTCTGCTCAACTGATACAAAGATACAACCTCAGATCTGCACTAAGCAAAGTCTGGAACTGTCTTGAATATGCCTCAAACTTTGCTGGAATATGCCCATAAACTGTTGTCACTATGCTGACTGTAACAGCCTCAGAAGATGTCCAAAGTCTGCTCCAGAGGTCTGTTGTTACAGCCCATTAATTTGCTGTTCTAGTCCTTCAGAACAGTGCTCAGAATCTGCCTTGACACTTGCTCAGAAGTGTCCCAAAAGGTTGTTGTAACAACTCTTCAAGGGCTGTCCAAATCTGCCCCTAAAAGCCTGCTGTTGCAACCCCTAAGGGTCTGCTGTTAGACTGGTTGGTACAGCCTTAATAGCAGCCCTCAACTCTGCTGCTAGGGTGGCTGTAACAACCCCCAACACTGCTCAGAAAACTGCTACCTCTATTCTCATTGGCTGCCTGCTGAATTTTCTTCTGAGTAACTTCATCATAGTAATATATTGAGTCGGACTCTGCAGAAGGGCCATCCATGCTAACTATGTTGTTCTCAAGCTCCCATGTTTGCTGTGCTATTGTGGCGGAGGAAGAAGCACTCGAGACCTATATCTGATCAGTGCCCACTTCAAAATCAGAGTAACCGGATCAGAATTTGTGAAGAGAATCAATACCCATTTCAAAATTACAAGACTCACATCAGAATTTGTGAAGAAACTCAGTCCGCACTTCAAATCAGGCCACCCTATTAAAAAAAAACTTGAGCACCTGAAACAATTTGTAAAGAAGACCTTTGTGCCCACTAAGATTTGGCATTGAATTCTGCATGCACATAGAGTCCTTCGGACAGGAAAATACAAATGCAGGATAAGGAAATTTCAAAGCTCGGCAGAGGTTTTCATTCAAATTTTAATTCCAAGGTTACAGGTAAATCTTACTCTTAGACAATATAGCAAGGGATCTCACACACCCACTAGTGCTCAACCATTAGGGGCACGTCCACCTATGATCAGCCACAGGGACGCCCTACTCAACAGATCTCTATCTCACCGAGTCTCACAGGAGAATCATCTGGAGTACCACATCCTCTCAACTCTCTACACAGAGGAAAACAGTAAACCCATCACATGGGCTCCTTCACCCCTCGTAAGGGTACACATCGTTTCATCTCAAACGACACACCCATCTCATGGGCATCTTTCCCACACAGGGGCACACAACGTTCCATCTTCGTCTCAGAGAGGAGCGACACACCCATCTCATGGGCACACTCAACTCATGGGCTTCCTCACCCCACATAGGGGCACACATCATTCCTTCTCAGTCTCAGAGAGGAACCACACACCCATCTCATGGGCACACCCAACTCATGGGTTCTCTCACAGACCAACTCACTTAGTTTGTGTCCTGGAGGATGTCTCACGCAGCTGTAATCATCAACAGGCCCCACTGGAAAAGTTCACTGGCAGATTAGTATAAATACAAGCCTATCCTTCTCATTTTGACGCAACTAATTCTGGTCTAATACATCTCTGAGGCAGCCGCAGGAGGCCTAATCTGAGGCAGCGAATAGGCCTAGTCTGAGGCTAAGTTTGATGCTTATCTGAGCAGAAAAGATAAGTATTGTTGGATTCCTTCTTACTGGTTTGCTCTAGTGAATAGAGCCTGTTCTTGGTTATTCTGTCTTGGCAAGGATATTCTCTATAAAAAGGTGTTGGGTTTTCTCCCCTTGTGAAGAAGGGTTTCCCAGGTTGAACTACTATGCTCTGCTCGGGGGTGGCACTTGAAGATGCCTATGGTTGGGTGGCAATGGAAGAGCATTGCCTATGGAAAAACGGGCAGACCCATTATTTTTGTGCTTGGTTAAATCTTCTTGAGATCCTGGTCTAGTATTCAAAAATTCAACAGCCTTCTCCCTAGAGATGAATTGGGTTGCATCTGGTAAGCCTACTTCACTTGACACTGATAGGAGAGAGGTAAAGTTGGATAAAAATGAAAAAATATCTACTTCTAGTTCTAATTTGCATTTTGATAAACTTGACCAAATATTTCAACAAATGTCCCTTATTGGTGAGTCTCAACAGCAATTTAACGAGAATTTGTGGATGTTATCGGACAAAGTTGTGAAGATGGATAGGAACCAGGAGCTTGCTGCTTTTTCTAACAAATCATATGTACCTCCTCCTTCCACTTCCAATTTTGCTGCTGCTTCCCCTTCAGCTTGGTGTAGACCATGTAATGTTGCACATAGGGAGGACAAGGACTTTTGTATAATATTTGCATTGGTAGCTGAAGCCTGAGAACTATGCGGAAACAAAAAAGGGTTTTACCTGAATTTACTGAGAATACCTTTTGGGTAAGGGATGAGGATGAGCTTGATTCAAGTGATCAAGTACAGATTTTAGCCCAATTAGAACAGTATGGAGCAGTGATCCCTTTATCTAAGCAGCACATGATAAAGGTAAGGAAGGGCATGATTAAAACAGAAAATTTGAACTCCTTGCTGATTCTTGATCGAGACACTATGCCAGTTAATGAACCAGTTGCTTCCCAACCTAGGACTTATGCATCTCAGAAACGACAGCAGGTAGGAAATTTTCAGGATAGAGTACAGAGTAAGCAGTCAGCTCCCAAGATAGTTTCGCGAGTTATTGTACCTACTTTGCCTTCCAAATCTACTAGTAAGTTTGATGTTGCACAAGAACTTTTGAAGGTAAAGATCCCTGTTCCTCTAGTTGACTTGGCTAAGATTCCCAAGCAGATATCTGTTATTATGTAGTTACTTGATTTACCATCAGATGCCCCTGCTGTTATGCACGACTGATACCTTATAGGCAGCAGAGGCTAGTGACACAGTGGATGTCACATAGGATTACCCATGGGTTTTAAGGATATGCCTTTCTATGTATAGTTGTTTGTTCGTGACTTAGTGTTGCATGTTTGTATGTTGGATTCAGGAGCTTCTAACAACATCATGCCATATGGTGTGATGAGGCAGCTTGGGTTAAAAGTCACTGGACCATATCAAAATGTTTATGCAATGGACAGTAAAAAGGTTGAGGTCTGGGGATTGATCAAGGATTTGAAAGTTCGGTTGGCTGTATTCCCTGAGAGAATCATATGCATGGATGTAGTGGCAGCTGAGGTGCCCAAGAGTCAAGACATGGGGCATGCTTTTTCTAGGAGCTGGGCAGCCACTTTGGGTGGCACTTTGCAAGAGGATCTATCTTACGCCACTATTTCGGTTGGTCCTAATCAGTTGATCAGAATAAACGTGAATCCAAAATAGTGTTTAATATTGATTTGCCTAAGATGGAATTGGATAACATGGTTTGTGTGCATAAAGAAATGGGTAACTATACTATTATGTCAGAGAGCAAGCTTTCAAATTCAACATCCAATGATGAGGTTCTTTCTTCCACCTCTGAGCAGGTGATTTATCATTTACCCTGAGGTATCTATGATACCACCTAAGGCACATGACAACTCTTAGGGTATTTGAACTATGCACTTTGACAGTGCTAGGGCCATGTATGGCTGTGGGCAGGTATTGTATCTTCCTCTCCATTTGGTAATCTTATTCCCTATGCTTTTCGCCTTGCATTTGATTGTACTAATAATGTGGCGGAATATGATGCCTTGTTGCTTGGTCTCCAAGTTGCACAAGAAAAGAAAATTAAAATCCTTCAGGTATTTAGTGATTCTGATTTGGTGGTTTAGTAGGTGAGAGAGCAATGTTTGGCAAAAAATCGGCAGTTGAAACATTACAAGAATCTGGTAGAGGATTGTATTGAATTATTTGACGCTTTTTCTATTGAATAAGTTCCTAGAGATGACAATATGCAGGCAGATTCATGGGTTGTTTCTGCTGCTAAGTTGCTGCCCTGTACACATTTTCCCATGGAAAAGGTTAAGACGGAGGTAATTTTCAAGCCTATGGTCCGAAACAATATCGACCAATGGCAAGTCTTTGACAATGATGACCACATTCTTAATCTTTTGCATCATTTTCAGCACTACCCTTTGCATGACTTAGGACAGCAGGTATTTCAGACATCAGATCAGCAGCCTAAAAGCTCTTTACATGTTGGTTATAAGTCCTTAAATGGTTCATAGGTTGTGCAATTAAAGACTAATTGGATTCCTAATGGGTTGATACCACTAGAACCCCTGTTTGACCATGATGATAAAAGTAAAGAGACTTCTGAATCTGATATAAATGATGAACCCTTTGTTGAGATTAATGTGGGTACCAAGGAAAGCCCAAGACTAGTGAAAATTGGTAAAGCATGTATCCCAAGTGAGCAAGGTAAGATTATTGAGCTCATGTAGGAATTCAGGGATGTTTTCAATTGGACTTATGATGAGTTAAAGGCATACAATTTGGATGTCTTTCAACATGTTATCCCTCTTCAGAAGGGGGTTAAGCATTGTCATTAGAAGTTGAGGGATATGAACCCCAAATTGGCATCAATCATAGAAAAAGAAATTCAGAAGATAAAAGATGCATAGATCATTGCACCTATAAGGTATTGTAATTGGGTAGCTAATGTTGTACCTGTACGCAAAAAGAATGGTGAGATTAGAATTTGCATTGTTTTTCGCAATCTTAATGTTATGTCTTTGAAAGAAAAATATGTTTTGCCTAACATGGATTTGTTGTTACAAAGAGTTACAGGTTCACAGATGCTATCCATGCTTGATGGTTTTTCAAGTCATAACCAGGTATTAATTGCTAACGGAAACAAGCATAAGACCGCATTCACGACACTGGGGCACATTTTCTTATGTTCGTACACCTTTCAGACTCATTAATGCAAGGGCGAATTTCCAGAGGGCAATGGATTTTGCGTTCAAATATTTGATTAATAAGATTATTGCCATCTACTAGAATGATATTACAGTGTTTTCCAAAAACAGGGGTGATCATGTGGCACACTTGAGAAAGATTTTTGAATGGTGCAGAAAGTTCAGAATTTCTTTGAACCTCCAAAGATCAGTCTTCGGTGTGACAAAGAGCAAGCTATTTGGCCATATTGTGGGTAAGGATGGAGTGCACATTGATCCAACTAGAGTCCAGGCCATTCAACAGATATTATTGCCTCAGTAGGAATGCTATTCAGTGTTTCTTTGGTAAGATTAATTTTTGCGACGATTTGTTCCTAACAAGTAAACAAGCTTTCGAAGATATTAAGTTTGCATTCTTTAATGCACCAGTCTTGGTTAGTCTGATATATTCTAAACCTCTTCAAATTTTTTCATTCGCTTTGGAGTTTACTTATGTAGTTATTTTGTTGCAAAAAGATGAGAATGGATTTGAAAGGCCTCTTGCGTTTACTAGCAAGAGTTTGCAGGGTGCCAAATGTTGAGAATTATAGCTTGGACAGGAACTTCCGTACAAGTTCCATGTGAACGTGCAAAAAGTAGTTCAAGATATTTTCAAAAAGTAATTATTTTTTCGAAAAGTAAATTCTATTTTGTAATTCATTTTAGTTAAAAAGTGAATCTTATTTTTAGCAGTTGAGTCTAAAAAGTGTATTTTATACATGCATGACTTAGACTAGGAGTAATCTTAGGAATAGATTAGAGTTTTGGTCTCAACTAAAACTATAAACACAGGTCAAGATAGAGAGTTCAAACACACAAGAACACGAGCAGTTGAGCAGGTTGAGCGACTGAGAGAGAGAGAGAGAGAGCAGGCAGCCAAGAAAGAAACATTTCCAAGCAACGCACAGTTTCGTACAGTCATACGGAACAGTTCCATACAATCGTACGGAATTAGTACAACAGGGCCATACAACAAAGAATTGTTGCTTCTGGGTTTTTCCAGCAGGTTTACCTCTCAAGCAGCCTATAGAAGCTCAAGTTCAAGGTGATTTCAATAACCGTGCAGTGTTGTTTTTTGGGAAGCAGGTGGAGGTTTCCTTGTAAGTTTTTCGAAGGAATGAAAAGTTGATTTGAAGGAGTAATTACCTGTGTATGTGTGAAATTAATTTTTATGCTTCCACTATTTAATTTCCACCTATTGTGTGATTGATGCTATGGTCTGAAATTTATTTCTGCATTAATTAAATTCAGTAAATACTTGGTTAATTGAGATCATAAGGACTTTAGTCACCTAGGCTTGGAATTTTCACATGGTATCAGCACTTATTTCTCTGATTGAGATTCTCTAGGATTTGCAGCAGTAAATCCACTGCAGAGAAGAAGGACCAGCAATGAAAAGGTTTCAAAGTTTTATTTTCAGATTTGGGAGTTTGTGCAGTGGATCTCAGAGATGGCATCAACTAGCCTCAGGGTTGAAGACAGATTGGATGGTACCTCAAATTTCTTATCATGGAAGGTGAACACTCTCACTAGAAGAGAATGATCTCTGGGATATTGTCAAGGACATTGCTACTCCGCCTATAGATCCGCAAGAGTTGGTAACTCACAACAAGAAGTTAGTGAAGGGCAAGCAAATGATCTTCAATGCCATTAAGGATCATCTAATCCCTCATGTATCTGAGAACAAGACAGCGAAGGTGATGTTCAATGCCCTGGTTACTCTCTACCAGAGTCAAAACATAAATAGGAAGATGATATTACGGAACAAACTCAGATCCATAGTGATGACCAAATCAGACAGAGTCACCAGTTATCTTAGGAAAATCACACAAATTTGTGATCAACTTGCAGCAGTTGGGGAGAAGGCTGAAGATGCAGAGTTAATGAACATGGCACTGAATGGATTCCCAACTTCATGGGAACCATTTGTCAAAGGCATTTGAGCTCGAGAAAACCTTTCTGGCTTTGAGAGGCTTTGGAATGACTGTATCCAGGAGGAGACTCTGATAGAAAGGTTAGCAAGAAGGATGGTGAAGATAACCTAGATCTATTTCGTCAGTCAAATAAGGGCAGAGATAAAGGACCCAACAAGGATAAGGGAAAGAGTGAGGAGTCAACCTCACAACCAGGAAAGGACTTGAGTAAAATCAAGTGCTCCCTTTGTCATAAGAACAGTGATTATGCATCACAATGTCCAAAGAAGAAGAAAGGTAAAGGGAAGCAGCAACAGAAGCAAGTAGCAGCCTCTGTAGAAACTCAAATGAACGAGTTTGTTGCCAAGTTCAAGAAGGATTTCTCGTTGATATCTTGCCTTTCTAACAGCGTGATTCCAAGGAATGCGTGGTATGTGGACAGTGGAGCATCTCGACATATGACATCAGCCCGGCAATTGTTTTCTAGTCCGAAGAAGCAAGACTCATGAGTACAAGTTGAGCTTGGTGATGATGCCAAGTACCTAGTAGCAGGAGTTGGTACTATTCCCTTCCAGCTCGAGTCAGGTAATTCTTTAGATTTGACGATGTTTTGTTTGTTCCAGGTCTCAAGAATAATTTGCTTTCAATTTCAGTCATGGAGGATAAAGGCTTTGCAGTTGAGTTCAAGAAGCAGCAAATCCTCTTCGAGCCAAAGGATTCTAGCCCGAATATAGCTCAGGTAATAGGGGTTAGGGAAGGTAATTTGTGCAGGTTGCAGGTGTTGATGTTTTTGGTAGCAGCGGGAGGTATTCACCTTCGAGACAACTTTTCTTATAGATGAAGATGCCAAAAAGTCAAAGAAGATCCCAGAAGAAAAGTCGATCTCACAGAAAATAATAAAGAAGAATTATAATGCTCCAAAAGTAAAGTCTGCTCTAGAAGAAAAAGACAAACAGAAAATATATTTTCCAGAAAGTCAAGTCGGCTCTAGAAGAAAAAGACAAACAAAAAATATAATTTCCAGAAAGTCAAGTCGGCCCTGCTTGAAAAGTCACTAGACAGATTAGTATAAATAAAGGTGACGCCTTCCTCATTTGAGACACTTTCACATTGATACATAGCGCAAATTTGAAGGAGAGCTGCAGTAGCAGCTGCAGCTGCAGCTGCAGAAGAAAGAAGGGCGCAGGTGGAGGGTCTATCTCTTAATGGTGCGTTGGTGGAGGCAAGACACTCTAGCACTCTGGCTAGGGTGTGTTGCAGCAGTATTGTTGGGTTATCTCTTGTGAAGATAAGTATTCTTCTTTGTTGGTTTGCTCTAGTAGATAGAGTTGGTTCTTGGCAAGGATATTCTCTATAAGAAAAGTTGTTGGGTTTTATTCCCTTGTGTAGAAGGGTTTCCCAGGATAAACTATTGCTTTATATTGCAGTATATGCTTAGCTCGGGGGAAGGCACGCGTAGGTGTCGATGGTTGGGTGGCGATGGTGCACCATTGCCTATGGTGAAACGAGCATGCAAAAGAAGTTTAAATTGCTATGGTAAATCTAATGTTAACAAAACTAATGAAAATTCAACATGGGTTGACCTGTGACGACATACTGGGTTGGTGCCCAGCGACCCTTGGGGTGTTGCCCATGTGGTTGGGATATTTCCTAGGTCGTACTCCTCGATGGACTGAGTTGGGTTGACCTGTGATATTACTCCTCGATGGACTGAGTTGAGTATGACACTTATTGATGAACTGATAAGTTGTACTGGGTTGGTGTCGAGCGACACTTGGGGTGTAGCCCATGTGGTTGGGATATTTTCCAGGTCGTACTCCTCGATGGACTGAGCTGGGTTGACCTATGATATTACTCCTCGATGGACTGAGTTGAGTATGACACTTATCGATGAACTGATAAGTTGTTATGGGTTATAGCCCATCGTCCCTTGGGGTGTAGCCCAAGTGGACACGTCTTGTGGTTGTAGCCCTTGACAATGATGACATAAACTACGAGGTTGTAGCCCTAGTGTTCTCTAGCGATTTGTAACCCCCTAGAAGAGATTGATAGGCCCACATTGGTTGTAGCCATGTGTGACGTGATGATGCTACCAGTAGCATGGTCTACTTGACCATGGCATGGTCTGAGGACCATGGCATAGCCTGCAAGGCTATGAGGACTAGAGGATAACATCATGAAGAATACCTCCCTAGCTAAGAGGGAGTGTTGATGTTTTTGGTAGCAACAGGAGGTATGCACCTCCGAGACAACTTTTCTTATTTTTAACAATTGAGTCTAAAAAGTGTATTTCATGCCTGCATGACTTAGATAGGAGTAATCTCATAAATAAATTAGGGTTTTGGTCTCAGCTAAAACTATAAAAACAAGTCAAGATAGAGAGTTCAAACAAACACACAAGAACACATGAGCAGTTGAGCAGATTGAGCGACTGAGAGAGAGAGAATGCAGGCAGCCAGGAAAGAGGTGTTTCCAAACAGCGCGCAGTTCCGTACAGTCATACGGAACAGTTCCATACAATTGTACGGAAGCCTGTATAGTCGTACGGACATAACCATACAAATACGTACAGTCTGTACTGCAGTGTTGTACAGCAAAGAACTGTTGTTTCTGGGGTTTTTTTCAGTAAGTTTACCTATCAAGCAGCGCGTAGAAGCTCAAGTCCAATGTGATTTCAGTAACCATACAGTGCTGTCTTTTGGGCAGCGTGGGGAGGTTTTCATGTAAGTTTTTTGAAGGAATGAAAATCTGATTTGAAGGAGTAATTACCTGTGTGTGTGTGTGAAATTAATTTGTATGCTTCCGCTATTTAATTTCCAGCTATTGTGTGATTGATGCTATGGTCTGAAATTTATTTCTGCATTAAATAAATTCAGCAATTACTTGGTTAATTGAGATCATAAAGACTTTAGTCACCTAGGCTTGAAATTTTCACACCAAATTGAACTATTCTATCATGGAAAAACAAACTTTTGCCTTGGTAAAAGTACTTAAGCAATTTAGGGTTTATATTTTGAATTCAGAAATTGTTGCTGAAGTACTTTATCCGGTTGTAAAAGTAGCATCGCAGCAAGATCCAGTAGGTAAGAGATGTAAGTGGATAAAAAGATTGTGGGAGTATGATTTGCAAATTCAGACCACCAAATCGGTAAAAGGTCAAGGGCTGGCCCAATTAATGACAAAATCAGATTTGCAGATTTTCGAGCATCAAAATCAGATTAATCAAATTGGGGCAGCAATTGATGAGCTGAGAAATCAACCATGGTATCAGGGTATTAGTTATTTCTTCGAACATCTTTCTTGCCCTGATCATCTTAATAAAAATCAGCATAGAGGTTTGAGATTACAATTTGTTAAATATTGTTTTATTCATGGTGAATTGGGTTGGAAAAACTATTATGGTGTGATTTTGCGACGTGACAGTAGAGGAAGCAGAGAACATTATAGAGCAGTTGCATAGTGGTGTATGTGGTGGTCACTTCTTCACCAAGACCACAGCTCACAAGATTCTTAGGGCAGGTTATTATCCGCCCACTTTATTTTCTGATGTTCATTCTTATGCATGATCTTGTTTGCCATGTCAATTTTTTGCAGGTAGGCCTAAGTTACCAGATGCTCCTTTGGGTCCAGTTGTTGTTGAAGCTCCATTTCAGCAATGGGGCTTGGATTTTGAGGGCAAGCTTCATGAAAATTCCAGCAATGGATTTTCTTGGATCTTGATGGCCATGGATTGTTTTACTTGGTGGGTAGAGGCCATAGCAACCAAAGAGGCAACAGCAGGAGTTATTGTTCGATTCTTGGAGGATAATATCATTACTAGAGTTGGCACTCCTTTAAAAATAGTTATTGATAATGCATTAGCTTTTCGTTCCATGGAGTCGACTACCTTTTGTGCTAAGTATAAAGTATAGCATAGTGTTTTCCCATTCTTCTTATTACCCACGGGGCAACGGATTGATAGAGTCGAGCAATAAAAATTTGGTCAAGATTATCAAGAAGATCATTGTAGAGAACAAGCACAGCTAGGGTAGTGAGCTTAAGTATGCACTTTGGGCAGATAGGATTACATGCAAGAGGTCTACTCACAAGAGACTTTTCAAGTTAGTATATGGTTTGAATGCCACTCTTCCAGTAAATCTTGAGTTGTCAGTATATCATTAATTGCAAGGGTTTATTACAAATGAGGAAGCCTTGGAGGCTCGGATTAACGCATTGATAAATCTTGATGAAGACCACAAAAAGGCTTATGGTAAGTTGGTAACTTTGCAAAATATCAAGAGAAGGTAAAGCAAGTATTCAATATGAAGACTTCAAACAGGCAATTTCACGTGGATGACCTAGTCCTTTTGTGGAACAAACAGTGTGAGAAACTTGGTGACCATGGTAAGTTTGATTCACTTTGGTTAGAGCTTTGCCAGATTCATGCAATGATTGATAAGAATGCCTTCTTTTTGAAGAATCTGGCCGGAGAGTGGTTGACATTGCCTATTAGCAAGCGATATCTAAAGTACTTTTTCCCATGAGTGGCATCAATGCCACAACAACAAAAAAAGAGAAAGTTCAAGTCATTAGGTTAAGTTAGTTCAATTGTTCCGTTTTTGAGCTAGTAGGTAGGATGAGTCATGGTTTGTGCTTTTTCGCTCCCTTAGGTCAAAGTTCAATTTTTCCTCTAGACTTTACAATTTATTTCCCACTATCTGCTTTGGTGTTGGTCAAGTTGAGTTTGGAGGTGTTTGTAGGCCAATGGTTTTCCATTCGAGATGGTGGCTTTTCAATTTATCAAGTCATGTCTTTGCCTGGTGTTGGGTCAAAAAATCAAGTCGTCGTAAGAAAATCTTGAGTCTTATTCTAGTATGTTTTTCACTCAATTATTTTAGATTAAAAAAACATAGTTTGGGATCCAAAGTTTCATCCTTGATCCCTTGTCTTGTTGGTCATGTGTTGACTATGAGTTTGAAGAAGTTGAGTCAAGTTGAGAAACTGTACTTTGAAGTTCCATCACAATTACTTATTTGTATCATCCATATAGGTGCTTCATGCTGGTTGGAGAGATTTTTCATCACTTTCCTTTCTAGCGGATCTTCACCCATTGACTACAACACATCTTCCTCAAGGGGTTGATTTCGAAGTTGAGTACCTTAGTGAATGCAAGCCTTATTGACAATCTACCTGGCATTTAGTAAAGTCTTTCATTATCGGGCTTTGATTGGATGATTCCTATTACTATTCAACATCAGGACACTCATTCATAATAGTAGGATTGTACTAGTACCCTTCGGGCCCATAAGCATTAGTGATTGACCTTAGTGGTCCTTAACTAGATGGTTTCTCCCATGGTTGACAATGACTCATTATCCCATCGAGGAGATTCATACATGATGGGGTTCCAAGTTGCAAGTTTCATGTCTTGGGCATGATTAGCTTCCATTCAACATATCTTTGAAGCTAATGCATGTGAGGCCTTTGTTGTTACAAAGAATTATCTTACAGGTCTACTTCATTTAGAGTTTTGGGATTCTCAATATTCTACAGGGGGATATTGTCCCTTAGATGGATCCGTTGTTAACACCAAATTTGACCTTATAAATCCGAGCGTTAATCTACAATTCATGATTCATGGATATCATTCGGGGTGAGCTCGTTGTTATAGAGTTTTCCACTCTGTATTGACAGTTTGTAAGTACATTATGGGGCAGATTTGTTAGATGGCCCACTAACACAGCATTGACAATTCATTGAGTGTCTTTCAAACTTGGCACATGATCGCATCTCTTTATTATCCAGAGATATATGGTTTGACAGAGTTTGGATAGGTTAGTTTTATAAATGTACATACAGAGAACACATCAAAGGTGCATATGGACAAGTCATGCAATGGCATCAGGTGCCCCATACTTACAGATGCAATGCAGTATTCATAGTAAGTATGGGAGGTTGAAACCCCCTGGGGGTGTGATTAGGGTGAGTTTGCAGTGTCATATTTGGCATGATCTAATCATAGTTTTTGACACCCTTTGGGGAGATATGCATGGGGTCTTGTTTTAACTTTTAGGCAAATATGAGAAGTTATTTTTAGCAGTTTTTGGAGAGTGGTCCAATTGTCAATCTGATTCCATATTTGAAGACCCAATTGGAGGATTTGCCTATGGTGTGAGTTTCATTGGATTCTGAGAACGAGCTATTTTTGGCAAGTGACTAAACATTTGGGAACCCAATATGGTGAGTAGCATAAGTGTTTGATTTAAGGTTATACCAAGTACTTTCAATTTCTAGGGATCGATTGCATTTTGGCATGGTCTATATTTAGCTCAAATGGCCCACCTAGAGATATTGACTACTTTTCAATAGTGTTGAGCCCCAAGAAGCTATCATATGACCCGAGTTGGTGTGACCTCCATGATGATCTTTTATTTACCCTGTGTTTGACTTTTGATTGTGTGGTAGAGTAACCTAGAAGCCACACGCCCTTCTAGAAAGATTCCTTCTGCCATTTTGAGATGATTCACCTCACTATTTTAGTCCTTGAGATAAGATAGGATAAGATAAGATGATGCGCTTACTTGCATCGGATGTTTGTTATTTTTATACCTTATCCTCTCCTACAGATAAGCCTATCCATTGTACTATTTCGAAAGCCTAAATTTATGGGTCTAGATTACACTTTGTTTAACTTATTTTTGGGATGCAAGTTATATTAAAGCTATATGCTTTGGTGAGGAATCCCATTTGCTATTTTAAAGAACCTTGCTTCTTATAATTAGGAACTTATCTCATGGTTTATTCTTAGAAGGTTTGTCTAATTCACTAATTTGTGTTATTCTTGGAGATTATTCTCTCTTGGAGATTCAACCTAGCCTAGGATATTTTGAGTTTTACATCACATATCTTACTCATTCATGTGTCTTATCCATTGGGAGTGTGTGATCTCAAGGATGTTTGACCCAATCTATGGTAGAGGTTTTTCAGAGCTATTATTGTATACAGCTATTATTGAGGAGGGTCACTATATTTGGAGAGGATCAGTCTTATCCTTTATCTCCGTCATTCTTTTCTCATTCTAGTTCTATATATTGTAACAAACAAAGAGAAGAAAGGTTCAATTTTCTGGTGTGAAATCCTGAGCTGTTGAGCTTGTGCTTTCCCTTTCTTCTTTGCTTATCCTTCCTAGAGGGATTGAGATTGATTGCTAGAGTGAAGTGCCTGTGGTGGTGAGTTGATTTTGCTAGATTGTGACTAGCACTGTCCCATTTAGCAGAACTTGTTTGTACCTTGGAGTGTGCTGTCCAAACTTGTCCAAACTTTGCTCAATCTACAACTTTTGA
This sequence comes from Picea engelmannii, assembly GCA_009831015.1. NCBI lineage: Eukaryota > Viridiplantae > Streptophyta > Pinopsida > Pinales > Pinaceae > Picea > Picea engelmannii. The sequence continues at coordinate 1,004,525 of ML783627.1, read as the reverse complement.
TAATAAAGACACATATTTCAATTGGCAACTACTATAGGTTATTTATGTGTGAAACTTCTATTTTCTTAGGCTTTCATTGGTATTTTATCTTGATCTTAGTAGGGTTTGAGTGATAGGCTTCAGATGGTCTTCTGCCCTATTCACTGTCTCTTCTTCCTATCTCTTTGACTCCATTAAAAGAAACTGGTTTAACTGAATCTTATGTTCTTGATTTCTCACTTAAACGAATTTTCACATCAAACATTGAATACTGTGCAAGATTAGGAATATTTAGGTAAGCATTTAGGTCATTTTTATTCTGATTTAGATAAATTACAGCAAGATTAGCTCGTTGTAATTTCACTTTTATTGCAAAAACTAAGACTTCATTTTTCTTGGTTTTTGTGCATTAAGAAAACCCAAAAACATTAAAAAAAAACTCAAAAATACCAAAAACAGCAGCATTTAATTCACCGGGACAGTCCTTATTCTTCACTGTACTTTTTGTTTTTTGCACTTAGATAAACGTGTTTTTGTCATATTATTGCATAGGTTTGCATGCCCACCTTCATATTGATTTTTTGCATTGATTTGCATGCCCAACATCATATAATTTATTTGCATTGGTTGCATGCCCAACTTCATTTTATTTTTTGCATTGATTTCCATGCCATTTTCAGCCTCTAAACAGTGATTTACAGCTTGCTGTAAATTCTGTTTTATCACTTTATTGGCATGTTTTCCATAAAATAATTGCATTAAACTTAGTCCTTTCAATCATAGTTGCATTGTTTTCTGTGGACTTTCCCAGTCCCTAAAATGTTTATTCCTTATTTTTTCAATTTTGCGCACAGATTTGATTAGGGCAGCGAACTGTAAGTTTGATTTGAGTGTTACTGACTGTTTGTTGAATCATAGTTTGACTCCTAAAGTCGTCTAGGGATTCCTCCCTATGGTTAGCAAGCGCTACCCCGAAGTGCAGGGAAAGAGTACGTGGTGACAATGTACTATTTCCAGTTACCTTGGAGATCTCTTCTTCAAATCTCTTGGTCATCCCTTCATTTATAATCTTAAATTCTACCTCATATAGATATCTTCTTACACTCTTAACTTCATTAAGAAGGTTTTGATTATGATCTCTCAACCTTTTTATTCCGTTACCTCTCCTTTCATGTTCCTCCTTGTCTTACTTTAATTTGCATTCCTTTCTTTCCCTTAAGTTCTTAATCTCTTTACCAAGCATTGATAAAGCGACTATAACTTAGATATGTTATGATCATGCTTCACAAGTTCTTTCACTTCCTTCAACTTATCATTGATTTTCTATATATTTTCCTTATGTTCTCTCAACACCTCTCCTTTCATGTTCTTCCTCGTCTTGCTTCAATTTGCATTCCTTTCTTTTCCTTAAGCTCTTAATCTCCTTACCTTAGATATCTTATGATCATTGTTAGAATTAGGGAAAAATTGAAAAACAATAATGCTTTTAAATTTCTGTTCGCTAGATCAGCACATATGAGAAATGATATAAACAGATCTAAATTAAATTCTGAAGATAAACAAAATTTCTGAGTGTAAAAACAAACCTCTAGCTTACCTCCTGATCAATGAAAGATGTACCTGTCACATGTGTGGATGTAGACCTCTAGAATATGCTCAGAAATTAGTATAGGTTCATGGATCAAACCTCTAGGGTTTGATCTCTGTCAATATGGACTGAGGGACAGTTTGCCAAGAAATAGACCATAAAAATGATGCTTGAGACAGCAGCAGCAAGTACAGCAAAACCCCACAATAGAAAACAGCAAGACTTCCAAAGATGAACCAGCAATACCCTCCACAACTGTAACAGCAATACCCTCCACAGAAAACACAAGGATAAACCGCAATACAGGGGACAGCAAGTGGTAGAACCCCACAGGAGCCCAAACAGCTCTAGCAGCAGCCTAGAGGAGAGGCCGCGGCCCTCACACAGCAAGCAGACAGCTCAGAAAAGGGGCCACGGCACCTGTACTCAGGTCCGTGGCTCTTGAGGACAGATCCGGCAGCCAAAGGAGGCACCTCAACTCAGATAGACAGGTCCAGCAACCACAGGAGGCACCAACAGCACTTCATACACCAGCAGAAAGAAGAAGAAGCTCCCAGCCAACACCAAGACCAAGCTAATAACTCAGATCTGAAACTGATACACCAAAAGGAGAGGCCGCACCACACAAGGAGAGAGTAACTGAGGTAGCCGCAGCAAAGAGAGAGCGAGTGTGAGTGTATGTAAAATGAAATGCTAGAGGGAGGATTCTTTTTATAGCTAGGGAGAGGGGTTAGGGTTAGTATAATAATAATTAAATATTGACAATTAATTAATATTAATGTTAATTATAAAAACCCCAATCACATAAAACAAGAGGGAAAGCAAGACAACAAGGGGGAACCTTTTAAGACAAAGTCAAGGGGGCATCCATAATGGCAAAACATGTCCACATGAGTCTCATAATGACCTATAAACTTTATCATCACTGCATAAGAGGGTACATCAACAATGTGGTCATGTCCATCTTCATAGGCACTCCTAGGTCTCATGGACCATCCCGGGAGAGAGGAAGGGGATCACACATCAATACATCTTGGTATTTCACCAAGATCTACCTGGTCAAAGACCAGGTTGCCCCAGAACACATCTGGGGGCCCTAGAACACATCTAGGGTCTTATCCACCAAGGTACAAAACCAAGGATCAACCCATGCATTAAGCAAGGGCTCCCTGGAACACATCCAGGGGCCCTAGAACACATCTAGGGACTTATATCAACCACCAAAGAACACATCCAAGGATCAATCCAAGCATCGGGCAAGGATTCCCTAGAACACATCCAAGGGCCCTAGAAGACATCTAGGGACTCACTGCTTGGTCCAAGACCAAGAACCCTAGTCATATACCTGGGGCCCTCACTAGGGTCTTTTGCCATGGCTCTCACTGCTTGGTCTCATACCAAGAAACCCCAGGAGTGTGTTGGGGGCCCTAGTCCTCAGCTAGGGTCTTATGCCATCCTCCAAGAAAATGGCTCTTGCTGCTGCACTAATTTCAACAATCATGCTTCACAAGTTCTTTCACTTCTTTAAACTTATCATTGATTTCCTATATATTTTCCTCGTGCTCTACGTAAAGAAGACTTCTTTGAATGTTTCCCAAATGTTATCCATCGTGTTAAAATTGCAGCTATCCCACCATGTACTAGCTTCATCATCAAGGTAACTTGGTATATCATATAATATTATATCAATTTATTTCATAATACACAACAATTTTCTAAAATCAATCCCATCTTAATCTCTACATAGCATTGGTATATCCATATGATCCATATGATCTTGTAATGTAAGTACCAAAACATAATGTTATATTAAAACTAACATAACTTGCTCTTTGATGCAGATTTGCAGATGAAAATTTGTGATTATTTAGTTTTAGATGCCTTCTTCAAGACACTTCAAATCCCACCTCAATCAGAGTTATGAATTAAAACTTATGCAGATTCTACCACAGGTTGTTAAAGTTGTCCACGAAATCAGGGTTTTTCAAGAACCCTAAGTTCTAACTTAAAATATGAATATCTATGAAACTACTGCCCAAAATGGTCTGAATTTTTTGCTGATTATTTTCCTTTTTTGTCCTCCCATCGCCTTTTGAATCCCCTGATTTAGACCCAAATCAGGGGATATCTCATTTGAAGATGATGCAATGAATTTGACCCTTCTCCAAGACTGTTAAAAAGCTGACCTTGAACGACTTGTAACTCCAAAATTCCACACAAAATTTTGAAAAATTTTAAAAAGAGGTACCTTGAACTGTCTTCTTTCCAATGTATCCGATCTCACTGAATTTGGATCAGCCAATCAAGAGTTATGACAACCTACTATTTTTTTCACTCTCTTCAAGATTGGATTTGAATTGCACGAATTGTAGCCCCTATAATTTTGCACCATGTCATTGAAAATTGGACCTGTGATGATATTTCCTATCTCCAAAAAATCAAGCTTCACAGAATTTGGATCTGTCTAGAGAAAGATATTGCTGCATGAACACATCGTGCTTCTTCTATCACTAGTCTCGCATAAGCCCCTGCTTTGATACCACTTTAAGTGCTCCAAATTGCACAAAAATAGAAAGTACATCAAGATATACCCAAAGTAACAAAGTATTATGAAATATTCATAAGATAATGGCACTATTTAGAAAATAGCACAAAGCATCAAAATACTGCACACATACATAAAGATTGGAGGAAGCACATCGAACACATTGCTTCCAAGTGATGTGTTTGCACACCCCCTTCCCTTGAAAGATAGATAGGGGAATCCTTCTACCCAAATAGGTATAAAATGCCTCATACATGCAAACCAATAAAATATAGGAGGATTGATTGTCCAATGATGCCTTAAAATGAGAGAAAAATCATCTCTTTTTAGTATTAAAGTTCTAAACTGACCAATCATCATCTTAACCCTAGATCATGGCTGGTGTGCCTATGCACATAATAATGTAGCATTACGGGTGCCTAACAAAATGGCCAAACACATAAAATTACCTTAATGACACATTACATTGACTTATATAGCCCAATTAATACTTGTGGACCTATAGGACCCAATGAAAGGTCAAATTGTATGCTTTACCTCTGTTGTGCTAGGGGCACAACAAGGGAACAATGATCAATTTGTACCAATGTTTAAAAGTCGAAATCAGACTCGGAATCGGCCAAGGGTTAGACCAGACTCATATTGAAATCAGATTTGAATCAGTTGAAGGCTAGACCGGACTCATATTGGAATTGGATCTGAATCAACTGATGACTCAATTTATGAACCAGTTTACTTAATACTGCATAAAATATGAAATTAAAAACAAATTATATTCATGTACAACAATGTTGTACCAGTTGAGTGGGCCAGTTTGATCGGTTCCATACCAAACCGGACAGTTTGGTATGGAACTGGTTCAGGGTTGGTTCATCCTCTTTTGGGGTCAAACCAACCGGTTCCAGTTCGGTCAGGTTTTTAAAACACTGATTCGAACATCAATTTCAAATCAATGATGTTTTCTTGCCCCCTATTTGACACCATCCATGAGGTACGTCCTAATGGACAGACTTAGCAAGTTGTTTTTCCATTTGTGGACTAAGATCGATGTTTTACATCAGGTTGTAGCCTTCCAATTCAAGTCATGATTGTCCATCTGTAATTTCATTCCCCTAACCATCTCTTTTACATTGCACCATAGTGCCATTGGCACTAAAACTTGGAAAGTTTCTAAGGTTCAACTTTCAACCCCACATATGACACTAACTTGCAGTTTCTGAAGTTATGAGTGGTTGTTGGAATCAATAAGTGTAAGCATAGTTCTTCCCTTGACCATGCTCCATTCTCTAAAAGTCTAATAGTCCCAAAATCGTTGAGATCACTTGTAATTAATCTTTAAGATTGACAATTATCCTCATCTTCCATTTTATCTTGTTGATCACTTTCAACCACTTTAGGTTGTTAAACTAATCCATTTCGAGTATATATAAAATAACACTGATGAGCTTTGCAACTTACCTTAGGCTTCTCCAACAATAGTGATGGGAGAAGAATTAGATTTTAGAATACCCGTTGGTTCTACCCTCTTGGTAACCTCTGAATAAGCTCCTGCTTGCTTAATGGCCTCTTCAAGAGTGGTAGGTATAAAAGCTTTGATATATCCCCAAATAAAGTCTTTCAATCCGTTGACATGATAACAACAACACATTGGGGAAAGACATTTTCCACAAAGTTGGCTATTTCGTAGTGTTAACATTCAGATTTGCAACTTAGGCAAATCTACATGGTGTCAAGCTTTCAATTTGTCAAAGCCTAGTACCTACCATGTAAAAAGTGGGAATTTTCACTCTTCAGGTCAAGCTTTATGACAAGGTTCAACTTTCAAGTGTTTCAGCTAGACTTAACAGGATGATCTAATCAGAGTAGCAACTGACACAGATTCATGGCGACTATCATTTTAGACTTCTTCATTTCAGGATTCAATTGATTTCACACTCAAGTTATACTTAGCTTAAGTGATGATAATTTCGAGCTAGATGCATCATATTAGAGTGACCTTACTGTTTTTTCAAGACAAAGCATGGGCTTGTAGGAGGTTGCTTGCTTAGCAAAAATGGCATGGAGAAGTTGCTTGTTTTATAAGGTTGTTTGAACAGCAAGAAAACTATATTTTGGTACTGACTTTGAAGAGGAATGGTTTGCAACTTCGCAGATTCAGGATCACTTTACCTCTACTTTATGACATGTAAGGACAGTGTTTGCAGAAGAGATAAGCATTCTTTGCCATTAGGACAGCACCTTATGATACTGCGTGCCAGTGCTATCTTTGAAGACAAGCCAGGTGCCTTTATTTTTAAGGTATACCGACATTGTTTTAAAGGAATTTTGCAGTATTTTGTGATTGTTTTGCCCTTGAAGAAAGCACTTTTGTTTGCCGGTATCTGTCATCATCTACAGCAGATACTTTCAGCCTACACCAGCACTAAATAATAGGCGCAATTTTGATCCGAAAAGGAGCACTTGCTTTGCTGGTTTCACTTAGCAGATAGCAAGGAGTAGTCCACCCATTGTATATGCATGATTTGAGAGTGATTTCAGAGGGTATAAAGCTTGCAGAACAATGCCTAGGGACAGCATGTATCATCACTTCATGAAAGCATCAAGTGGAGCGCCACTTTGAGGATTGATTCAACAAGATTTAAACGTTGCTTTCAGAGCAAACAAAGTCAATTCAAACCCCATTCGTGTTTGAAGAAGGCACTATTGGGAAGGACAGATATTATTATGATGAATAATTGGTTATTGCCCATTTCAGAGATGCTTTCAAGAGCGAGTAATGTGGTTTTGGATTTTGTATTTATGCTAAGTTCAGCGCAGTGAAGAACACCCTGAATAAGTCCTGATTTTGCTTTTGTAAAGAATTGATCACCTAAGGGAGGTGTTGTCATGGAAGACGGAGATCAGAAGCATTGAAGTATGATTATTGCTTTATGGTCTTACCTAGCTTTGCAAGCGATCCAATTTTAGACCCTGTATGTATGCTAAATTCCAACTAAGGAAAGGCAACAGAATGGGGTTGATTCTAGCAGGTTGAAGTGCTATTTTTTAAGACAAGAAAAGAAGATCAAATTTTGGTAATGAAGGCACTGCATGACAATTGTTTTTGGCATGCTTTTGTGGAGATTAGGATATCTTATTTTTTAGTAGAACTAAAGCACCCCATTGGAGCTTGATTTAGGTGCTGCAGGAGAAGTATTTTCAGAAGGATTGGAGTGATAAGAAGGCATTTTCTCGGAGTTATTCTCAGTGTCTGTTTGCAAGTCTTATCTTATCTTATTTTGAGCAGAAGGGTGCCTCTTATCACCATATATGCATGCTTTATCTGAGCTATCTTTGGTCTACTTCAGCACTCAGCTGGAGGAGTTTAATTTTGGCTGTCTCCTCTGTTTATAACACTCTTATCTCTGCTTTTGTGGTGCAGCTTTGAGTAAACATGAGCCCACTCTTTGAAGGTTTTTTCAACACTCAGAATATGTTATTTTGGATGAAGATAGAGAACCCAGCCTAGAGGCAGCTTTCTTCTTGCTTTTGTGGACATTCATTCTTAGATGGTTTTAGTGCTTTGTGGAGGCTGTTATTGGCAGCATGACAAACTTATCTTCAGGAATCAGCAGTGATCAAGGAGTCTATTCATGGCCAATCTGGGCAGTTTTGTGCTTGCTTTGGGGAGGATTCATTCATTTAGCCTGGGAGCCTAGCCTTGGGTTATTTTTAGACTGTTTTTAGGATTATGCTTTGCTTGTGTGATATGGATATGCATGGCCTCCATATTTAGATTAGGGTTTTCAGATATAGGTCAATCCTCAAGAATAAAAAGAGGAGAAGGTCAAAGGAGCATATCATCGGTGTCTTGAGTTTTAAATTTTCTTTATTTCCTTGCTCCCATTCTTCCACTTGAGTGTTAGAGTCTTCAACTTGCTATCAAGTTCTTGAGCTCATCATATTTCTCATTGAGTTCATCTTCAAGTGGTGTGAGGAGATAGGAGCTCCAAGGCTTGGTCTTTCGATACTTTTGGATTCCTGAGAATGTGATGCCAATCTGAGCTTATCAGACTTATATACTTGCTACTCATCTGATTAATACAGAAAGGATCAGCCTCTTTGGCAGAGGCATATTCAAGTATCTTGGTGGTGTAAGAATTTATCTTGTGATAGCTCTTCGCTTTAATATTCTAATTCAAAAGATATTTTGACAGTAAGATCCACTTGCCTTGCTAGTATTCTTTCCTTTCATACTCCATTCCCTACAAAGTACAAACTATGGCACCTGTCATTTAAATTGGTGTTTGCCTAAGACTCTATTTGTTATTTTGAGGAATTAAACAACTGTTTTAGAGGTTAAAACTTGCAGAGCTACAAGTATCCCTTGAAAATTCAAGAAGATTGTTCACTGTTTCAAAGTCAAAGACTGCAGATTTTTGAAGTATGCTGTAGATTTCAGTGTTCTTTAGCTGTTTTTGGAGTGTTTTCATCGCAGATTTGCAGACTTTGATCGCAGACCAGCAAGCTTTTGTTGCAGATTTGAAGTGCTTAATTTGTTGATTTTAGGGAGAAGGGAGACCCTTCTTGGACTAGCACACACTAGTCCAGAAGTGAAAGAGTATTGGTGGCATAAGTACTTTCTGTAATTGATCACAGAATGACTCCTTTCAAAGGACGATTTAAAGTGATAACAGGCATACCTCTCCAGAATAGTACATCTTGGTGTCTTATTGCTTCATTTTTTTAAGGTCTAAGCAGTGACCTTCCTGGATATAAGACTCAAAGTTGTAGAAAAATAGTCACAAATTGGTCCCAAGTGGTTATTTCCAATTGATCATCTGCAAACCACTCATGTTTAAATATTTGCCACCAATCAAACACTGTCTGATCAATGTGTAAGGTGCCAAATTGAATTTCTTGATAATGTTCCATACAATTTAATAAAAAAAGTGCAATTTACCTATCCCACAACCCTCACTTTAATATCTTTGTTCACTCCATCGGGCTTAGGAATGGAAGCCTGCTCAAGTAACCTTTGATTGATGCCATTACCTTCTTGCTTCTCTTGGTTGCCTCAGTTCTCACAATTGCCCCTTCTATTAATGTTCTCAGCAAAAGGGTTTCAATTAGGGTCATGCCGACCAGACTCTCTCCGCTAATCTCAGGGTCTTCAACTACATTCTTATGCATACTACTCTCATCTCCCCGTTCCCTTCTTTCAATTCCCAAATCAACGAATGTCATTTGTGTTGCCTCTTATCCCCTCCAAAGGAGTTCTTATTGCTTCCTCCACTAACAATGCAATTTTTAATTTTTAATTATCATACACAAGAGTGCCTAAGAATGAAGCCATTGCTAGCATTCCCCTGACAAGAGCAAAAAGATGCCTTCACTTGTAAGGACTTTCCTGTACCTCCCAGCATAGAACCCCACAGAAACAAGCCCCAAAAAAGCCTTTACAATGCCAGGAAAGTCTTTACAGAGCCAGGAAAGCTTTACAATTCCTTTGACTTTACAAAGTATTTATTTTAAGTAACAACTTGCGTTATTTTAGTAACTACGGATATAATAAAGAGAAGATATCTCGTTAAATTTTACTTTAACAAAGTGTTTCTTTCACATCCTATCTCGTTTCGCTAGGTAGAGATATAATGAGGAGAAAGCATAACTCCATAAGACACTGGCCTTATTATATCCTATTATCTTTGACCTATAAGATAGGACAAGAAAGATACCACTATTGTGTTTGTGACTACATAACCACTGATAAACACAATTAGAATCTGTCTCATAACTGAAATTTACCAGATGAAGCCTAGCTTGCCGAATATGTCCCATCCCCTGAGTGTCACGTGTCCAACATGTTGAACATGTGGACATGCCTTTTTGCATGTCAGACACACACACGGCACATGTCCTATGAAAGACACATTTCTCACGCATGCCCTGCATGCAGAAAAGGCATGTCCCGATGTATCGGAGATGCAAGGTATGAAAAATCAAACCCAGGCAGTGAAAAAAATGAAATAGAGGGAGTCTTGCTCCATTTTGTAAACCCTAACCTTGTACAATATCTACTGCAAACAAATATTCAGAAAAGAACAGAAAAGATACAATGGCAAATACAAACATTACACAGAGATTTTTCCCCTGGAAACCCAAACCGGGAAAACCAGCATATTTTATATTCATTCATTGTGTTACATTGTTTACAATACAATATACGTATAGGAGCTAGCGGCATCCAAAACCCTAACCCAATGACCTGGATTGGTCCAAAACCCTAATTCCTTAATCGAAAATAGAAAACCATCGGCAAAAACCATGTGTCGAAAAACCACCTAAATACATGACACGTTTCCTGAGGTAGGTGTCACATTTCCTGAGGCAGAAAAAAAATTTCCGGGGGCGTTGCCCCCGGACCCCTGCACACCCGGGGCATAAGCTCAAACACTACTACTTATGCAAAGAATATAACACATACCCAACATTATCCCACTTGTTGTTTTCTTTGCATGCAGGGGGTTACATAGTCAAAAAACCAGGGCATCAAGGCCCATGGATCCTCTACACCAAGAGAACTTCTCAGTGCTCACAGATTTTGTTAATGAGTCTGCAACATTCTTCAAAGTGTCCACCTTCATCAGTGATACTTTCTTTTCTTCAATCATGTCTCTCACAAAGTGATATTGAACATCAATGTGCTTTGTCTTTGAATGATAAGCAGGGTTCTTCGCCAAAAAAATTGCACTCTGACTGTCATACTCTATCCTTACAGCTTGTTGTACCAACCCAATACCTGAACACAATCTTTGTAACCATATTGCTTCCTTACTTGCATGAGTGGTTGCCATGTATTCAGATTCTATAGTTGAAAGTGCCACTACAACCTGTCTTTTGCTCATCCAACTTATTGCTCAGATTCCATATTATTTTGTCTCATCTCCTCCGACAACAAGGATGAGACCACTTCATCAAACTTCAAAGAAGTTGTATTACTACCTATGGCCACAACCAGACTATCCCACGAGTCTGGTAAAGAACACAACAAACTAATACATTTATCTTCATTTGAAATTTTAATCTCAACAAATATTAACTGACTTACCACAATATTGAAGGTGTTCAAATGCTCTGCCACCGAGTCTCCATCTCTCATCCTCAAGTTATACAACTTATTTCTCAGGAATAGTTTATTTACCAGGGACTTAGACTGATACAACTTCCCCAACTTTTTCCATAAACCCTTGGTTGTAGCTTCCTCTGACACATTCAATAATACTAAATCGGAGAGACACAGTCGGATTGTGCTCTTTGCCTTCCGATCCATTTTTTTCCAGTCATCTGCAGAAGTTCCTGTAGGTGCAGTACCTGGATCTACCGCGATCCACTGATCTCTGTCCACCAAAATATCTTCCATCTTGAGCTTCCACAGCTCAAAGCTTTTCCCATTTAACTTCTCGATCTCCATCTTCGAATTGCTTGCCATTTCTTTTCATCTGAAAAACAATACCGCTGATCTCCCACTGTAACAAGGCTTATCACAGTCCCAAGCCAAACCCTTGACCACAAAGGCGTCCCCCTTGTTGTTCCAGAGTTTGTGTTTTAAGGCTATAAAACACACCGTCTAGGCATCCGAATGTGATAATGCTTTTAAAGCTAAGAAACAAAGAAAACCAGATCAGAATCAGTTTCTTAACTGTCTCTGTCTTTCTTCCCTTTGTTCTTGGATGGTTATATCGAGTTCTATCGCTGCCCACGACCTCTCTAACTCGGTTCGGTTTGTTGCAGTCTGTAAGATAGTGTTAAACAGATTCAATGCTATGCTAGTTTGATCTTGTAAACCGGGTTCTATGTTTGGTTGTCTTCCGTTTGGTACTGTCATGGGTAATTGATTTTTATGTTTTTTTATTGAAGGGTTTTTGATAAGTTTGTTACTTCAGATGTTCAGGTCGAATATTAAATAAACAACTTTAAAACTTGAAACAGAAAATAATAACACAAGTAAGGTCGTTCCCTGGTTCAGTGATAATTTATGAGATTGTAAACAGCAAAACATCA
>ML783627.1:966467-989407 GCA_009831015.1 Picea engelmannii | reverse complement strand
GCCGTGGTATCTGAAATGGTATCATTTTCTGGTAGTTCTTCAGTTTTCTTCGAGGCCTTTTTGGGCGCCATAGTTTAGCAGCAAGATTCCGAAGCAAACAGGACTGTTGATGTCGGAGCAGCTCAGAAGAAGAGAAAAACTCTATGTTGTTCCGGGTATCTGTATCAGAGACGAGTTCAGCTTCATAATAATAAACGTTTCAAAAAATCATTTCGCGTATATGACAATATTTCTGAAATCTTTCCATCTATTATGAATTAAATGCAAAGATATTCCTAATAAATGTTTTTATTGCTCGTACCTGAGACTTTCCAACATTTTTGAATATATAATAGACACCTGTCTTATACATGTCCTTTATCTAATTTTTGAAAATGTTTTCATCGGGGTTTCGGGACTTTCGATGTCAAGAAAACGAGACATCGTAAAACCCCGATCGCCGAGAATGCGATATATTAATTAAGTTAATCATTTCATTATTTTAATAAATCCAGATTATCTTCTCGAAGTTTTATTAATCAAGAGCTTTCGGAAATCGGGAAATCGGGGATCGGGAGATCGGGATTTCTGATGACGTGGAAATTTTTCTTCGCGGAATCGCGAATGGCGATTTCCCGACATAATTAACTACTCTTAATCACGTTTAGCAGTAATTAGCTTATGATCAAACTTTCATTAAGAATTGATTTAGATCGGGGATCGGGAAATCGGGGGAAAACGATGTTAAGTTTACTTGTTCATTCGAAACAGCGAAACGCGATTTCCCGATACGATTAACTTAACGTCTAAAACTGATTTTTAAATGAGATTTAAGAAAACAATGAATTAATAGAAGATTAGCGTATCGGGAAATCGGAGGTCGGGAGATCGGGATTTAATATGTATTGGAATTTGTTATTATCGAATAGCGAACTCCGATATCCCGATATGTTTTTTTTTTGAAAATCTTGAGTTCTATCATTGTGGTTCATTTAGAATGTTTTTCGAGGAAGTATTTGGAGCATATATTAATTTAATTCTTCAACCATTCTTTTTCCAAGAGTAAAGCTCAAGTGTATTTCAAATTTATTAGGTATGAAAAAATTTTATTTTATAAAGATTTTAATAACGCAAAGACTCTAGGATACCAAAATTTTGTTCTTAAAGTAAAAATTTAAGCTCTGTTTCAACACCCCTGAAGCCAATAAAGCTCTGATACCAAATGTAAACCCTAACCTTGTACAATATCTACTGCAAACAGATATTCAGAAAAGAACAGAAAAGATACAATGGCAAATACAAACATTACACAGAGATTTTTTCCCTGGAAACCCAAACCGGGAAAACCAACATATTCTATATTCATTCATTGTGTTACATTGTTTACAATACAATATACATATAGGAGCCAGCGGCAACCAAAACCCTAACCCAATGACCTGGATTAGTCCAAAACCCTAATTCCTTAATCGGAAATAGAAAAACATCGGCAAAAACCATGTGCCAAAAAACCACCTAAATACATGACACGTTTCCCGAGGTAGGTGTCACATTTCCCGAATATAACACATACCCAACACATTTCACTCACATTTCATTCACAAAAACCCTAGGAGAGCGTGCAGATTTCTTGCAATTGGTGCATCTTTACACCTATATTTTATTTCTGTAATTGTATTTTAATTTTTAATTATATATGCTTTTTAGGCATCCCCGTGTCCCCTTTCAGGGAGTCTACATGTCCCATGTCAGACACTTGAATCTGCATGTCCCAGTGTCAAGTGACTTAGGTCAAACAGTTGGAAATCTCAGGTTTCAGCCAAATCACCTGACTGTTAATTGTTACAGGTTTTCCAAATAAGCAATAAATTTATTCAGCTCAAACCATCTGTTTTATGCTCTGAAATATCTGAAATCTGACACTAAAATATAAATTTCTAAATGTAATCAAAAGTGTTTAAAAACAAAGAATAACCCTGAAATAATTGTGGAAATCCGCAAACCAGGACCTTTATTGACATTAAATAACATTTCAAACATTATGTAAGATGAGAAATAACTTTTCTTAAAAGGTGTGGACCCCATGTCAGGCCTAAGAGTCTCCAAGGGAAATATGGATGTTACACTCGGACAAGGGTTCAGTTTCTCTCACAGCCTATTTGCAATAATACATTCCCAAAGCTTAAAGGCATATTTAAAGCTCTCTCACAAACTATTTGCAATACTAGATTCCCAAAACTAAGGCTTAAAGGCATATTTAAAGCTTTCATTTCCATTTTGGTATATCCGTCTCTTGCAGGTGGGATAAATTATTTTTTCACAATAAACTTTATTCAATTATTTTATTTTACCTTAATATCCCTAAGTTCTCTTGCTTTGAGGCTATCATACAGAATTTAATTCCTCCTAAACCCTATGTTAACCTTTCGAAATCCAAATTGAGCTTCCCTAATTCACTTTCTTCATTTTTGAGCATGAATGTTGGCATTCCTTCTCAAATGGGTATAGTAGCATTGTCAATAGACATTGTGACAATTACTGTACACACATCATATATGTAAACATAAAATCAATAAAATATGAAGTGGATTCTCTAAGTGAATATCTCCACAAGAAAACCAAACCACTCTCTCAAGTAAAAGATTGAGATATATTCATAAACACCAGCTTATAAACCATGAATCCTTTCTTTCAAGGATAAAGAACAAACCAAAGAGTTGAGAGATTATAAGAAATGTCGGTTATTTAAATTCTAAATAAGCAATACAAAGCATAGAAGGCCAATACATCCCATCATTGCATTCTGCATTCCATAGCCAAGAAACAAGATTTGTAACCTACATGATGTTTTCAGAACAGCAGAACTCTTAAGTTCATCAGAAACTCTAACACTACTACATGGGCATGAGAACAAAGGTATTAAATCAAACAGATTCAAAACCTCTGGTAACTGAAGAAAGTTACATCAGACATGTGAAATTGCCTTTCCTGGTTTCTACCGGTTGTGTTTTCAGTGGCAAGATGGATAGGTATGATCCCTTGCAACTATCATTCTATTTCTATCATCTGCGGGATTTGCTAATGGATCATTATGCTCAGCTATGAGCAGAGATTGTCTGTCATATAGGAATTTGAAGAAGGCTGTGCCAATGGGAATACAACAGATTGGTGATCCACTTACCGTAAATTATTTAGAGGATATCTTCATCACTGGCAAGAGTGCAGATGACTTGAAGCATGTAACAGTTTTTTAACTTTTAGCCATGGGTAGAGAGTTGCTTCACCAGTTGCTACAACAACTACTTAAACAAAGAGGGCATCCAGGCTACTCTATGACCAACCATTGTTGGTAAAGAAAGCAAGGAAATAGTTAATCAAGAAATTGGGACAATTTCTTTTAAAGCAGGGAGGATTTGAAAAGCACCAATCCAAGTTATTCAATTTAAGTTATTTTTGGTATGAAGTCGTGTATGTTCATCAATACAAATAGGAATGTCTGGACTCGGTAGATCTAGTAAGATGTGTTTTCAAACTCATATAAATGAGTTGATTTGTAAACAAAAGGATTCTTAGAATACAGACAGTTAGATATGTAGTTTAAATGCCCATTCTATAAACCCTCAAGGTGTCAATGGCATCAGATAAGCCTCCCTTCTATATAAACTTATAAAGTCACCTTAAATCCTTGTAAAAGAGAAAGCTAGTTTTGGGTAAACGATCTCCCCCCACACTATGAACAAGTTTTGTTTTACATGGTTAGTTACAAAGGCTTTCCCTTCTCATTTTGTTTATATCAACTGTAAGAGATCTTCTCTAGAATATTACAAACAAATGCTGCTTAGCATTTGCAGACACTATGAACAGGTTCTATTTTACATGTTTAGTTACAAGGCTTTCTCTTCTCATTTTGTTCATATCCACTGTAAAAGCTCTCTACATCATTACAAACAAGTCCCGTTTATCATTTGCAGTTGGTAGATTTTATCTTCTAACCTTGTTCTCTATTCTTGAAATTTGAACAGATACAAGTACCTTAAAATGGCATTTAGAGCATACTCTCATTCTGAAAAATTAAAATATCCGAGAATATGGATGATGGATGACCCTGAAAAAATTCCAACCCATTTTCCAAGAATTTCCTATTTCACATACAGCAATAGCTGTTTCTAGCCTACATCCTGATTTATTATTTCACCTTACTTATGATCTAAATCCTTAATCAACAAGCAATGAACATTGAAGACCTGAAATGCTGATTTACATGGCTAATTTTCCATTCAAAACAAACTGTCGAACTCCTTCCTTTCACTAAATTTGAACAGATACAAATACCTTAAAATGGCATTTAGAGCATGCTCTCATTCTGAAAAATTAAAATATTAGAGAATATGGATGATAGATGACGCTGAAAAATTTCCGAACCATTTTCCAAAAATTCCTTGTTTCACATACAGCAATAGCTGTTTGGCCTGTCAAATCCCGCTAGCGCGATTGGTTTCAATGGGCCTCATTCTGTAAGGCAACCCAAGTTCGAAACTAGCCTAGCAGGAGAAGACACCTAAAATTCCAGCCATGCTAAGGGTTGGTGTGGCCCAAGCCGGGTGCGATATCCGGGTGATTTTGACGGCTTAGAAACCCCTAAGTCACGGTTTCTTAGACCATAGGCTAGTCCCGCAGGTCACAGACAAGCTAGGAAACAAAAAAATTAGCTGTTTCTAGCCTACATCCTAATTTATTATTTTAATTTCACCTTACTTATGATCTAAACCCTTAAGCAACGAGCCATGAACATTGGACAGACACCAAATGCTGATTTACACAGCTAATTTTCCATTCAAAACAATCTGTTGAACTCCTTCCTTTCACTAAATTTTCTCTTAAAAACATCTCTACTTTGAATATGGTTACCAAAAAATATTTGTCGCATTATTATTCTCTCTTTCAAAGGAACAACTAACGGAAGTTAGAAGAAAGTCGATGGCATTTACCACTGATCAGATATGGGAGCATTCCACGTTAAAATAGTTGACAATCTATGAATAACAATAACTTTTGGGAATGATAACAATTTCACAATGCTCAATGAATGAGAAGTTTAAAAGCAGCAACTGTGGGAGAGCATATTTACGTAGCCGAAATATACATAAGGATCTGGATACCTGACAAGCAGCACGGAAATGTGGTGAAGTTATAGTGTTATTAATGTGACATACCTTGTCAACAAGTTACTCTACATAGCAAAGAAGCATAGAAGATGGAAACATAGTATACCACATCATTCCAACCCTTGACTTCTGTGATGAATCAAATATTCAAAAGGTAGGGAAAGCTCTCCAATTTACAACGTAGATCCGTCTTAACGCGGGAGCTATTAATCACTGAGAGGGGTCAAAAAGAAATTGAGATGCAAATCTCTCAGTGCTTAAAAGATTCTAAGTTAAGATGAATCTACATTGGTGGGTTGGTGCATGTGTGTCATAAATTTTTCTTTTACATTAAGGATTTTATAAATATTTTGATTATAAGCACTCATGTTACACATCTTAACTTTAGTGCACAGCCTTTAAGGGTTAGCTTTAATTTTCAAAGTCACAAGTTCAATCTCATCCATACAGAGCTGCTATTTTTTTAATTTTTTTTAATATTATAGTGAACCAACTTATGCCAAGTGTCACACCAGCAGTAAGCACAAAGTCACAGACATTACATTCATACTGAGCTGTAGAATGCACCTTGCTTCTCTCAGTGCAATTAGGCAGACATCAAAGATTGCTTCAATGGATAGGCTATCAGTAGACCCATTTTGTATTTATTGTGTATTTAATCATACTTCAACCAGCCAACATTTGTATATAGCTATACTGTATTTTACTTAAGGTGGTACAACTTCCATAGTGATCACAAACTGCTTTTAACTGTGACGTGGAATACTTTGCAATTTCCTAGATAAATTTTTAGGGAAAAAGTCCCTTCAGTTTTGCATTTTCTCTAAGTCTCTGTTGACAAACAGTTCACAACTCCAAGTTAATCAATTATCAAATTTTGAAAAGTCAAATTCATCAACAGAAAAACCTTAAAATCCAAAAGTAAAGTAAATAACTTGTAAGAGGTACCAACCTGGCATATTGCAGGGACCAATAAAAGTACTGGCAAACTTTCTCCAGAACAGGAGTGCTAATTTCCGGAAATCTGACTTCTCCAAGTGTTGTTTCCGTGAAACTCCCTACTCGACATGAGCATTGATCAATAAGTACTTTATCAATGATGGACCAAATTCTGTAAAAATTTCAAAATTAAGACATCACAGGTGCCAATGGGGAAAAAAATTCAGCTATCTATGCACTGCATGAAAAGAAAAAGGCAATAAAAATTTGGCAGAGTCACAAATTAAAAGGATAGCGATTTGGGATTCCTGGTATGCTCGTTCTTAGGAAATTTTCTAACATATGGCTGAATTTCAGATAAAATTTACTGGAGAAATATTTCCCATATACAAAACACATAATGTAGGTATCAGTACCAAGTGCCCAACTCGACATTTTCTTCATCATTCATTTGCAGTGAATTGGGCAAACAATAAGATTCTGAATGAACTTCTGCAGATCTGGACAAATGCTTCATGGAAAGCAAACAATAAAATTTTGAACGAGCTTTTGAAGATTTGAACAAAGTGCTTCTTGGAAAGTTTTCTTTGTATGCACTATACAGAGTCTGGAGGTGCAGATAGGTATCAAGTTCCTATGCAGAATTGTTTCCAGCATTTCCACAAGCTGAGATAATTTTGGAGGATGCAGAAAAATATACATGTAAATAATAATAATATATAAGGAGCAGGAAAAAAAACACAACTATGATACAAAATGAGATGTTGTTAATGATAACATATAGAAACCAAATAATTAGTAAAAAAACGTTTGATTGATTCATGTAAACTCAATGGCAGGCAAAATCAGGAAACAATGGCATGCGCTTTGATTTATAAATCTGATCTTGATTCCTTTTAGACTAATGTTTTCTAGTTTTAGGGTCGGTGTCAGCTTGCAGACTAGTAGTAGCATTAGTAAACTGTTTTTATTTTATCACTTAGCCTTTTTATTCTGAGGGAATGTGACTTTGCAGAACCTTATGAGCTATTTTTTTGGTTTTTTTCTAACTGTTCTTTTAATCAACTTTGGCTGGGAGGCCTCAAAGTTTTCCTTTTGTTTTGTTTTTCATCCATTCTTTCAAAGTACTTTCAAAGGGAAATCTCAAGACTTGTTATGTTCTTCACAGGTTTTGTCCTAAATTCATTGGAAGGAACCTTGAGAATTCAGTTTGGACTCAGAAGAACCACAAATCAAGTCAATTTCAGAACCTGATTAAAATTTGAATATGTAGATTTCCACAGTGAGTCATAATTGTTGGATATGTACTGATTAAAATTCCCTACTAATTGGGTTCAAGAAACAAGGCTACATAAGTGAGAAAAGGGTCATGGATAAAATCTAACCCAAAAGTTCCAGGATGTGTTAAACACTGCAGGGCTGGCTTCTATGATAAAGAATATCTGGATTACCCTGAATTGAGAATCCATGGCAACAATTTCAACAAAAAAAGAGCATTGTTGCATATAAATACATTAAAAATATAAAAAGTGATATCAGCCCCAATGCCCGCCCAGGAATGATATGTCGCCATGCATTCCTCTCACCATCTCAGAAGATGGGCAGCTGCAGCAGGATGCAGAAACCGACTGGGACCTCCTATTCTAGATGAGCCCACCACGGATGCTGGCTGGCCCGTAAAAGGAAATGATGATGAACTAACACCGTTTGCAGCCATCATAGCGGCCGGTGCCTGAGCTGGCAAGCTGTTTGTATTTAGTGCTCTGTTAAGTACATGCTAGTGGCCATTTATTGTAGTGATTTTCCATTTGTAGTGATTTTCCATTTGGGACCTTAATTGTGAACATCATGACTGACTAGTTAGGTGGATTTGTTTGAGTAAGTAAATACGGATATAGGCCCCAGGGGAATATATTAAATTACTCCAATTCTCGCTCCTTGGTAGGGGCCTGTCTACCACCCTTTTTTTCAAATATTTTTAATATGCTTCTTAAATAATATTTGAGAATTCGAACCATATTTTTTATATCAAAAGTTTGTATATACACCCTAAAAAAATTAAAATGAGAAGTCTGTTCATCCAACCAACACTATATAAATTCGGGGAGCTTATGTTTACACCTGCAAGGCTAAAAGGGCCTTTGCAGGCAGGCAAGGCAAAACGATCAGTCTAATGATGCACAAAGAACCTCGACTAAAAAGCCCAAAGGCCCAGAAATGAATCAAACAATTTACATAGATTAACAACTGCTGTCAAAATTAATTAACACGGGCAATTACATGTCTGTGAAAAGGGATATGAAAGGCTTCAGGAAAGTGGGTCTCTCCAGAAGGCAAAAACATTCGGCTCTGTAAAATATTTTTCTCAGAAAACAAGTGGATACTCACCTGTAGATGTGAGCATATTCTTGAGAGTATTGGAGACAAGAGCTGCCTTCCGATCAATAACGAATTCGAAACCCTCTGCGCTAATGAGTTTGACTGTGTCCTCCTTCCTCATTTTGCTGTATTCCACTCTTGAGAAGAAGGACGCCGAGACTGCACAAGGTTTCAATCCCCACCCAATTGAATTTTATCGCATACAATTGCTGGAAAATAAGGGATTTGGGGAATTACAGGTTCCTTGACTGGATTGATGGCCAGGCCAAGGAAATCCCAACAAGAATAAGTAATTAAATGCAAAAAGGTGCGGAGCTTTTGAATATGGGAATGGTATATTAAGGGACAAGAACGTGAAAAGGAAAATAGCTGCCGAGTTATATGGTTTTTTTATGAGGCATCTGAGGCATGATTCGTTGTCATATCTCCATCAGGGAGCGTGGGGTACTTTTGAAGAGAGTAGTCTATTGCATTCTCACTCCACGTCATTGTTTACGGTTTTAAGTATTTTTTACTTTTGATTTATGGTCCTTTTTAAGTCATATCCCCCTTTGATCCGAGAGAGGAACTTTATGACAATTACGTTTTCTTTGACTTAAAACAACTACACTAATGGTGTTGAGCGGTGGAAAGGGTGAGGGAGGTTATGTATTATAGATATAATGGTCAAAATGCAATGGATTACATGATGATTTTAGCAAATATAATAGAGGATCATATTTTCATAATTCAAAATAGATGTTATGAGTGTGATTTAGTGTTCGTAAAATTTAAGTGGACAAAAAAGAGGTTGGGAAGATTTTAGTGCACAATTACCACAAAGAAAATAACAAATTAAATAATAATAATAATAATAATAATCTATTTTTAAGGTCACAACCAAGCCAGCACACCAAATTGGTGTATGAGACCCCCTTGTTTGTGGGACAAAGGACCCCCCTCCGCCTAGCGATTTGACTGGTAAAGTCTACGAAGGTATACAAATTAGAGAATTGAAGAGCAATCATAGCACAGATAATTCATACAATAATATTTTGTATTACTCATTGAATCTCAATTACAATACATATAAATAGTTGGAGTCAGATCCAACTTATTCCCAACATAGATATGGAGGTTGAGAGAATATCTCAACAACTCCAACAAACCAAAACCAACTCCAAACCAATCCCTAAATTAATCATTAATTCTAACACCATCCCTTAATGATTACATTACAAATAAATCACAGATTACAATTCTCAAATTACAATATAGATATATGTCTGATCTGGTCTTCATCAGCACTCTCACCCACTCTGAAATCTCTGGGTTTACGCTCTTTTTTCTCCACAACTTCGAGCTTCCCTCTCGACTCATTTAAAATAAAAACGCCTCTGACCATCATTTACGAACTTGCAAGATCAACAATATTGACAAACTTGACTCGTCGGGGCTTCCGCGATAAAAGTTGTCAAGTAATAAACCATTCTATGGACCAACCACCATCTATCGGATATTTCGCTTTCGGCTATCCGTCAGTTGCTAGGAAGGTGGTTTGGATACTGAATGTGTTCAAAATTTGATCATACAACTTGACCTGTCTACACAAGGATAACATAAAAAATAACCTATAACCAATGCTCTTGAAGCCCGAAGCACAACAAGACCCGTCAGTTTTATAACAGAATGTAGACAAAACCAAACTAATGACCATCTTGTGGCAAGGTCGGGGCTTCCGCACACACCAGTTTGAGTTATGTTACCCTGTTCTTTAAGTTGGTTCTCATAATATAATTTTGCAAATAGAAGTAATGCTACTACATTTACAATATTACCAAGACTTCCAAGCACAGCTCCAAGAACAAACACATATCACACTACAAATTTGCATCTGAAGAAATTAGAACACCAGCAGGATCACACACAACAACAGATCTTCCATGCCTTTGAATCGTAGCCAGTATTCAACTCGTCACGATAATGATATCGAGCAGCAGATTGCATTCAGGATCTTGATATTGCGAATATGATTGAATGAGAAGGGCGATTCAACCACGCTGACCGGATCAACATCTTCATATTGAGAGAAGCAGGGCAGCTCATACTGAATTCTGAGGACAGAGAAATGGATCTGAGATGTCACGAACTGAGAAGCAATCTCCCACGGATCTGGATCAATAGGCAAGATGTGTATGCATATATTCTCTTTCACATTAGTAACCTCATGGACATCAACAGTGTACAAGGAAAGCTCATACTTCCTTCTCAGAGTATGATAGGCAGTTGTTTGCACAGCTCCATTGATTTTCATGATCGCAAGACAACTTCGGATTTGTATGCGGCTCCTTCTTTCCAGAAATCGGGTTTCAAGAGCCTACATATGGTTCTCTTGACAAAAATGTCTCTAGCAGTTTGGCGATTGAATCGACAGCTCCARCAGAGCAGTCCCAATTACGTCTCATTCAATGGACCTCAAGCAAATCGATATTTATGAGATACAGCTAGACGACTCCTCTTGCACAGCGACAATCTGTTTTGGGCAATGGATTTTTTTCTTAAATAGTACCTGCAATTTCTTCTCGGTGATTTATCTTTTAGAATTAGATTCATCCACAATCCTAAACTCACCAGACAGCTCACATAGGTCTGTGCAGAGATCAGTCAAACAAAACTCATAGGAATGCAATAAAATACAACAAGCACTCGCTCAAAACCCACTCCTACACACATATGTACAGACAATAAGTTCCAATGGCTATCACATCATCTGGGCATTCCCGTGAGGGATTAAGCCCAACTAGGCTCTGATACCAAATTAGAGAATTGAAGAGCAGTCATAGCACAGATAATTCACACAATAATATTTTGTATTACTCATTGAATCTCAATTACAATACATATAAATAGTTGGAGTCAGATCCAACTTATTCCCAACATAGATATGGAGGTTAAGAGAATATCTCAACAACTCCAACAAACCAAAACCAACTCCAAACCAATCCCTAAATTAATCATTAATTCTAACAATACATACCCTACCCCCCTCTAGATTTGAACCTGTGACCTCTTAAGAGGAAACACATGTTCTTAACCATTAGGCCCACTGTAAAAATATTCAAGTAAAAATTGAATCATCTTCCAATTGGGTTTTGGGTTTCATGTTATGGTAATTTTACATTCACATGATACACAGATCTACACTCAAAGAATTTGTCATAAAAGTAAAATTGAACCACTAAAATACCAAACAAAGCTTCAAAACTACACAAACAAAAGCATTGATTAGAAAACTCAAAAAGTGCAAACACAGCATAATTGACCTTGCAAAAGATCAAATATGATCTACACAAACATCAACATGAATTTAGGAGACAACACAATGTAATTATGTAATATCAATCAATAACTTGTGATTAACACATAAGAACAATAACAAGGGACTATAATGGTTTCTCTAAAGCCTTAGGCACTCTCTTGGTAGAGTCACTCTACTCAATCTCACTATATATAAGCCTATTAGTGTGTCCTCACTTACCAAGTCAAATTTTGACAAGAGAAGGAAGAGCAGTTACAAAAGTAATGGCTATTAATATCCTTCATGAAATGGATCATCCACCACATGTAACAAGGAATCTCTCCTCAAAAGATGCACCCTACTTAGCACGTGTAACTATTGTCATAAATGTGTCATAATGTGTAAGAGGGATTTATCATCATTGTCGTAGAATCTATCATAACCTTACACTCACCAAAAATAGGAGATGTTAAACGACATGAGTGTAAGGAATCTATATAGGGGTGTAAGAGAATCTCTACCATGTGGCACACCCATCCAAAAATGAATCCCCTTCAACACTCATGTGCCCTCTATTGAATTTTACCTCTATGGATTCAACCTTTGGTATGCTCAAATACCATGTTGACTATTTCACCACTTCAACCCAACACCCGACAGTTAGCTCAAAATAAAATCACTTTAACTACTAAAAGCACAAATGGGTAATGAACTAAACATGCAATGGAAGCATAAACTAGGAAACCAAAATCTCATGCACAAGACACCAATATTTTTTCATAAACTACTCCTCGAAAAATACTGGAGGGAAAACTAGTTCCAAGATGCTTTTATTAAGGTCAAATCAGAGCTCCCTTAACAAGGAAAATGGCCCACTAAGAGAAATACAACTACAGACAAACCTGACCAAGTCTGCTCTGTCATATGGCCCCTGAACAACATGCTTTTCGAGATGTACATGATTCACCTTCTTGTGACCCACGTATGTATGAGATTGTCTCCATTGTGAACCACATACATGTACAAAAAAACCATACGACACACCCCTTTCCTTTGGCTTCAATCCTCTGAAACCCACATGTGGTTGCCTCTACTCTCTCTTCTCCTTGACCTGTATGATCTCTAGATGAAATTCCTTCCCCACTTATCCAAGATCTTGAATCACAATCCTTTGTGATCCAACCCTCTCTACATCAATACTTTGATGAAATCTCTTCATCCAACCTGTGAGATCTTCTCACTCTCGTGTAAGAAAAAGTCATTCTTTGTTTCTACACTCCTCACACTAGCAAAAGTCATTTGCTATCCTCAACCTTGGCATCTCACCAAAAGTCTCAACTATGTCCACTCCCTCTACATAAGTGTCTTCCTCCTTCACCCTAGCCTTGCTTTTATAATTATGAGTTATAATCTAAATCTAATCTCCAAAGTGATCCACGGTTGAGATTCTTCTCACACCCACTTAAGATTTAGATTACATGTTGCATGCTAAGTACTTTTAGCATGTTCCTTAAACAACTCAATTAACTAATAAAAAACACTTTTACTTTAATTAATTCATTTTAACTAAAGTAAACTCAAGACTAGAATACTTTCAACTACTTCCTCATGCTAGACACATGCCAAAGCGAAAGTACCTGTCCGATGCTACCACTAACATCAAGACCCTCTTTCTAGGGGAACAACTCAAAGCAACCAAAAACTAATGCATGATTAGAACCCAATAAAACAATGTATCTATGCAAAGAGTTAATTGAGACAATCCAAACAATATTAGAAATATATAAAGCTAGGAAAATGGGGAAAGGAAGGGCAACACTAAAAAAATTCCCAGTTTACCCATGGTTCAACGAAGAGTTTATGGCGGCAAGGGAAATGTACAAGAAAGATAAGAGCAAGGAGAATCTATCTATATTAATTGATTATGAAGATGCAAAAATGTAAATATGTGAGGTTAAGACAAGAAGAAATGTTGAAGATGGAGAAGGTAAACCTGAAAGCCTTTTGGAGGGAATTGTAGACATGAAAACAAGTGGTAACCAATGGTATCACACCGGCCCAATGTCATCTCATGTGAGAAATTTGTAGGAAAACCTAGCAGAGAGAATGCACCACTAGAAATCAACATGGAGGAAGAAGTGTTTACATAAGAGGATGTTTAGGAGGGTATCAAAAGTTGGCAATGAGAAAAGCAAAAGGCATTAAAGGGTTGCAGGAATAATAATAGTAATAATCTATTTTTAAGGTCACAGTCGAGCCAGACACCAAATTGGTGTATGATACCCCCTTGTTTGTGGGACAAGGGACCCCCTTCACATAGTAATTTGAACGCTAAGTAGCATACCTAGACCCACCTTCCTTAGTTGTCAGGGCACTCCAATAAAATTCTCTTCTTAATATCCTACTTGGATTTCCCAACAATGAGTTCAATTTTGCTTCCCACGGCCACATAACAAATTCCACATGCAACCAAAGGTGGATTTAACATTACATGATGAAAATCATAAGGGAGATCATTATCATATTTATAAACATGCTTATGATTAAATATTGCACCACATAACAATCAATAAATGGTTATGAAACCAACATTGCAATGGAATTAACATGAATACAAAGCAATCTTAAGAATTGATCAACATAAATTAATATGCATGCATGATTAACACAAATCTTTCATTCAATTTTTTATTTAATCAATGAATTCATGGAATCAAGTAACAAAATACAAATAGGAGAATTTCACATAGAAATAAATACAAAAACTTATATGTCTTCAAATGTTTGTCCACCAAATTGGTTGTTGAGGAGCAATTCACCACCCAACCATAGAAATTAGCTATAGATTCCACCCCTGAACCATGCTATCAGACCAATAGGATGAAGAAAGAACCCATGGGACTCTAAGTTCACTCAACCCAACCCACAATGCCTAAGAACTATAATAGACCATGTTGTCCCCAACTCCTAAGGATAACTAAGGATATGATGTATTGAAGCCCTCGGGTTGTAGACATCGAGTACCGAGAGATAGCCTGACCAGTGGTGTCGACTTGCATAGACAGAGACCCACCTCACCACCACAACTCTAGGTTCATCACGATGGTATCCACCACATCAGTTGGCTTCCAGAAGACATTGGGTCTTTCTCCATGAGGTGCAAGCCATGTATTATGGTGAGTGTCATTTCAATATTTGAGACATTTGAGTTTGTTGCATCTATTACTGCTTTTGATTATGTAATGTTTGCTTGGACATTATGTTCTTTGCCCTGTTTTGCTTTGGTGGTTGACATTACGCCATAGCAAGTGGGTCATCCTTAGGGATAGGTTTGTTATTGGGAGGTCCTCTTGACAAATCATCGTGCCATTCTCGACCATACTTACCACTTTCCACACTTTGTCCCCTCATCTCCTTACCTTATGGGATTTTCAGGTATACTGACCCAAGAAGGGGTTGTCCCTCATTTCATGGGAAGAAGGGGTTGAAGGCCTAGAGGCTTATTGTTGGAGAAAGATAAAATCCAATCATCAACCTTCTAGATGCTCGCCCATGGATCTCGAGGACAATGAAATGTCTCTCATAACAAATTGATGGGACCCGTAAAAAATGACTAATACAAAATGCCAACCAAGGTGGAGCATGTGTGGGCACTGTTTTTAATGCTTAGGTAGAAGTCCCACACATGTTTTCAACTTGGGGAAGCATAATGTGACCAAGGTAGAGTCAAGGTGGGCATAGTTTTTCATGCTTAGGTAGAAATCCCACCTTGCCTTCAACCTGAAAACATCTTAAAAGAATAAAAGGCAATAAATGGGCTTGGAAAAATGTTGCATTGAAAACGAAGGTGCAACACACCCTCTACAAAGGCACCCATAGATGAGACACTACAACCCCTTGTATGTCATGAACCCCATGCCCAAAAATCTTCCCCCCATCCATAACACCTCATCCACATGACCTAGAAGGAGGTCCCCTTGGGAAACGCCCCTAAACTTGAGGAATGATTCACCCAATAGGTCGTTTTATCAACCCTCCCATACCTAAACTTGGAAAATTGCATAGGGTCTTTGAGCGTTTGTTTATTTTGATGAGGTAGTTTGGATGCACATGCTTAGATGGCTCATTTATTGATTTGATTTACTCATCATGATGCATTTGACTTTAGATCCTTAGAGGGCGTATCCATTTGTCTTTGCAGAATCTAGTTGGTGGACAGTTTTGGAAGAACAAGCCCAGGTTGGGCTTCCATGGGGATTGAAGCCCACAGGTTGGATGGCAAGGGCCCACACTCTAGATGATGATGACCTGCCTTTGGAGGCCTAGAGGACACCTTGGAGGATCTTACCTAGCCCGTACATGCCAAACAACTTGCTTGAAAGGGTCAAAACATCACCCTAGGGCTAGGGTTTGGTGGTGATGATGGACACTTGGCACGTTTTGAAGGAAGAGGCATGTAGATCGTGGAAGATAGGTTTTGGTTGAAGGATATTGGCCTTTGGAGGCCTAACGTTCCCTTCTCCAACTCAATGACTTGACCAAAAGTGTTAAACGTTATCCAAAACAAGGGTAACATCATGTTTCTAGGGTTTATTTTATGTGCAAAGTATGAATTAAGTAATATTATTTTTGTAAAGGGGCAAGATAAGGGTTGTTTGTAACATCCCCACTATAATCCCCAGTTTAATTTATGCTTATGTGGATATAATGTGTGGCTACAGCCAAAGCGATGTAATATGTGAATTATATTTCAATGTTTTAATAATAAAATGTGATGCTGGTTGTTAAGGGGGACATGGACAAGAGATGGGCGCTGAATTAATCCACAAGAGAGGGGAGTGTCTAGGATAATGACCAAGAGGAGTCCAAGGGGGAAATACCCATGTATATTAATCTAACCCATTTTCCTAAATTTGATATTTGTATATGAACCTTCCCCTTTCTGATTGAGTGTTCCCAAAGCCAAATCAATGAATAAATGTAAGAGGGTGGGTGTGAGTGATCACATCCCAAAGTTATTCGAAACTGTTGAAATAATGTAACTGCAAAGTGTATTCTTATTATTATTTGATATATTATTCATTGGATCAATCCCCATTGTGGATTGATCATGTCGGCTATTGTAAAAGGACCAAATACCCTTTTGCGGATTAGTCATAATGTAATTGTAATAGGCAGAAAGAGAAGTCGGCCCCATAATATATCAAAGAGGCCCCGGAATATAATAAAGGTGGTTATAACCACCCAGGAGAAGAAGTCGGCCCTGCCAGTGAAAGGACACTCCCACACATGTCAGCCTTGTATAAATAAGGAGGCTAGCGCATCACTTAGACACACACTCACTTGTTCATTGAGAGACAAGTTCCGGAGCTGCAGTTGGAGAAGAGAGAGAGGGAGAGAGAGGCGCATCTTTAGGAGAGGACTTTCTGTACTTGTTTGAGTTATCTCTTGGCATTGTATTGGCTATCTATATTAAGGAAGTTTTGTTGGGTTTTTTGCCCCATGAGGGTTTCCCGGGATAAATGATGTGTCTCTTGTGATTGTGTATTTCTCAGTGATCTTATCTTATGTTGTTGTTATTCATTGAAATGAAAAGATCTATAATAATGGCTTAAACATTAACATGGTATCAAAGCAAAGCTGAAGAGAGCATCTTTCACAAGAGAAAAGTGAAAATGTATCATTGTTGTTGTACATGCAAATTAGGGCTTTTTGTTGGAGAGGTAATTTAGCCCTAAAACCATCTAGAAAAGTGAGCCCTCCCCCAAGGATCATTTTGGCACCTTCAACGCACCTTTTCAGTGGCTAGATCTCCCGGAAAGTGGAACCCTAGTTTCACAAAGTACCAGAAGTACCAAAAAACTAGAGTACCAGAAGTACCAGAGTACTAGAAAACCAATAGCACAAGTCCAGAAATCCGCAGATCAAGTTTGAGGGGGTAAAAGTTGGATTTTCATAAATCTGACTGCACCAACTTACTCACCTCAGC
Organism: Picea engelmannii; assembly: GCA_009831015.1. Lineage (NCBI taxonomy): Eukaryota > Viridiplantae > Streptophyta > Pinopsida > Pinales > Pinaceae > Picea > Picea engelmannii. The sequence continues at coordinate 971,679 of ML783627.1, read as the reverse complement.
TCAGCACATCTATCCCCTGGATCAGAATTTCAAATTTTGAAGTTTGAAAAAGCAGGGTTTCCTCATAAAACCCTAAGTTGCAGTTGCAGTTGCAGTCTCATAACCAATTGCAGTATCAGTTGCAGTTGCAGCCGTAGTACTAGTTGCAATTACCCTTGAAGTTTTTAAGAGTTGGTAATGATTATCGTTGTTGTCAGATGGTGCCACTACCTGCAAATACTATCAGAGATATGTACTCACGTATGTTTAAATGGTTAAACCTTAAAGAGTATTTGCAGGAGAAGAGATCTCTTGCCATGGATCCAAAAATATCTCAAGATCCAACACATTCAGAAAAATGATGCAACCCAGGTGTGATTACTTTGATATGCATCCATTTGTTATATTGATCAATGTTGCATGTTGTAGCTATGACCTTCATTCTAACCTTTTATGAGTCAAGGTATTAGATGGATTAAAAGTTGAGATCATAGAGCTTATCCTCTAACCCAACCTTCTGTCAAGATAGTGTATTGTCTCAGTACAGAAGACAGGTTGAAGAAAGCACTCGTCATCTTGAGTGAAGGAGACTTGGAAGAAAAGAAAGCACTCATTCCTTAAGACAAGGCTCCAAGTTTGATTAATCAAGTTAATAAGATTCAAAGGTACACATGACAAGTTGATGACTATAGTTGAGATAACAATCTTTGTAAAGTATCATACTTGATAGCATGTGAGCATATAGAGGTAAATGCTTAACGTAATCATTTGTCTAATACAACTAACACCTCCTCTAGGAAGAATCTCGTGTGTTAGTTCCAGGTTGCCATGGAGGAATGTTTGATCACAACACTATGAGAGTGTTGACCTCATTTTCGTATTGTATTCCTTACCTTTAATCTTTGCTTTAGACAAATTACAAGTGATAGCTCTAAAGGAGCTATTGTGATGATTGTTCGTGCTATTGCTTTATATTTTCAAAAGGATATTACTCTTGCTTGTTGTTTTGTTGACCTTGTTCCAGGTCACAGGTAATAACCCCAAGGAAGCAATAGTGAAGGTTGCATAAGGCAACGTGCTAAAGGAGAAACCTTAAAAGAAGCAATCATCATTGGAAAAGAAGAAGGTGGCTTGCATAAGCTAAAGGATCACTCAGAAGCTGCCATGACCCGTGCCATTGAGAATCCATGTGAACTTTGGCATAGAAGACTAGCTCACATTAACTACAAGGCACTACCATACATATGCAAAGTGGTCACAGGTTTACCAGAACTCAAGGTTGACCATGAAGGCATATGCAATGGATGTGCATAAGGGAAGAACATCAAGAACCCTTTTCCGAAGAGAGACAACAAAGCAGAAGGAGTCCTAGAACTCATCCATCCAGATGTGTGTGTCCCAATGCCAACGTCCTCCATGAGTGGGTATGTATACTATGTATCCTGCATTGATGATTATTCTTGTAAGACTTGGTTGTATTTTTTGAAATCTAAAGATGAAGTGTTCAACAAGTTCAAGGAATTCAAAGCCTTGATAGAGAATCTTTCTGAAAGAAAGATCAAGATACTTAGGTCAGATAATGGAGGAGAATACACCTCAAAAGAGTTCGTGAACTTCTGCAAAGATGTTGGGATCAAGAGGGAACAAAACGGTGTGGTTGAAAGGAAGACCAGAACGATAATGGAAGCTGTAAAGACCATGATCCACGATCAAGATCTTCCTATGTGCTTATGGGCAGAAGCAACAATGATAGTCATATATGTGCAAAACCAATTGTCCCATAGTGCACTTGGGTTCAAGACCCCGGAAGAGATGTTCACCGGAAAGAAGCCAGAGGTAAGCCATCTCAAAATATTTGGCTGCCCAATATTTATACATATACCGAAAGAGAAAAGAAACAAGCTGGAACCCTCAGCAAAGAAGGGAATATTTGTGGGATACTGTGAGGTCTCCAAGGCCTTTGACATCTATATACCAGGTCACCACCACATTGAGATCAGCAGGGATGTGACCTCTGATGAAGATGCAACACTCAAGAAATCGAGAAAATGCCAGCTTGAAGAAGTATACGAAGAGGAACCTGTAATCCCCAGAGTTGCAGAATTAGTGAGGGAGGTTCCCAGAGCCGCAGAACTAGTGAGGGAAGTCGTAACTTTCCCTAATGAGGAAATTCTAGAAGACCATGATATAATAGAAGTTCAAGAACCTCCTCATATGACAATCCTCCATAAAAGAAAGCCAGCTTGGGCTAGAGAGATTATTCAAGATGGAGAGAAGTATGTTGTTCTCAAAGGAAATACGAGACATGTGAAGAGACCTAAGCCATTCTCCAATTATATGGCTTTGATGTGTGATCTCCTAGAAAAGGAGCCTACCTGCTTTGAAGAAGTCATTCAGAAGAAAGAATGGGCAGATTCCATGACAGAAGAATACCAATCCATAATAAAGAATGATGTATGAGAAATAGTTCCCAGACCGAATAGCAAGGATGTGGTATCGTCCACATGGCTCTTTAAAATAAAACATGTTGTCGATGGAAGTATTGAGAAATATAAAGCAAGATTTGTATCTCATGGCTTTTCTCAAAAAAAAAAAAAAAGGCATTGACTATAAAGAGACATTCGCTCCTGTAGCTAGATACACTTCGATCATAACCATCATAGCCCAGACTAGTAAGATGAAGTGGAAGTTACACCAGATGGACGTAAAGACAGCTTTCCTAAATGGTGTTATTGAAGAGGGAGTGTATATAGAGCAACCTCAAGGATTTGAAGTTGAAGACAAGAAGTCTCATGTCTACAAGTTGAAGAAAACCTTGTACGGATTGAAGCAAGCTCCTAGAGCTTGGTATGGTCGGATAGACAGTTTTCTGACGAGCTTGGGTTTTACCAAGAGTAAAGTAGATTCTAACCTCTACTTCAAGGTTATGAACGATGAGCCAGTGATACTATTTCTATATGTGGATGACTTATTATCAACTGGAGAAGAAAAACTCATCACCGAATGTAAGAAGATACTCACCTCATAATTTGAGATGAAAGACATTGGCCTAATGCACTATTTCTTAGGTCTTGAGGTATGGCAGAGTCCAAAGAGGATCTTCCTTAACCAAGGAAAGTATGCAGTTGAAATCTTGAAGAGATTCGACATGTTAGAGTGCAAGCCCATGAATACACCCATGGAAATGAAGTTGAAGCTACTAGTCGATACTTCGTCAGAATTGATTGATGTCACACTGTATGGATAGATTATTGGATTGTTGATGTACCTAACGAACACCAGACCAGACATTTGTTTTGTCGTGAACACCTTGAGTCAGTTTCTGGTAGAACCCGGACATGTTCACCTTGTGGCTGCAAAACATGTGATGAGGTACCTTAAGGGTACATTAGATTGTGGTCTCAATTATGATGGAGATCATGATTTCACATTGAGTGGGTACACTGATTCAGATTGGGCAGGAAGTGTTTTTGACAGAAAAATCACTTCAGGATGTTGTTTCAGTTTGGGATCAGCCATGATCTCATGGCAGAGTAGGAAGCAAGCCAGCATTGCTCTCAACACAGCGGAAGCAGAATACATTGCTGCATGTTTTGCCAGTTGCGAAGCTATAGGGCTTTGAAAGTTGTTGACCGACCTATTTGACCTAGATATGGAAGCAACCATGATCCTATGTGACAACCAGAGCTGCATAAAGATGACAGAGAATCATGTATTCCATGACAGGTCGAAGCACATAGAGATTCATTATCATTACATTCGTGACATGGTGTAGAGAGGAGCCTTAAAGCTCCAGTACGTTTGCACAGATGAACAGGTTGTTGATGTGTTGACCAAGCCTCTATCTCATGTAAATTTTGAGCACTTTTGAGATAAGCTTGGTATAGTCTGAAAGGACCTTCCTCGAAAGGGGGAGTAGTTGTTGTGATGAGACATCCCTTGCTTCCAGCTTTATTGCTATGACATAAAGCAAGACGATGAGATGAGACTAGCACTGTGCTTCCAACTTGATAGTTGTGATGTAAAGCCAGTCTAGTATCTTGCTTCCAGCTTGATAGTTGTGACGTAAAGCAAGAAGATGTGATGTGACTAGTACTGAGCTTCCAGCTTGACAGCGGTGACATAAAGTCAGTCTAGTATCTTGCTTCCAACCTAATGGTTGTGACGTAAAGCAAGAAGACGAGACAAGACTAGTACTGTGCTTCTGGCTTGACAGTTGTGACATAAAGCTAGTCTAGTATCTTGCTTCCAGCTTGAGTGTTGTGACTTAAAGCAAGACGTTGAGATGAGACTAGTACTGTGCTTCCAGCTTGAGAAGTTGTGACATAAAGCCAGTCTAGTATCTTGCTTCCAGCTTGAGTGTTGTGACGTAAAGCAAGACATTGAGATGAGACTAGTACTGTGCTTCCAACTTGAGAAGCTGTGATGTAAAGCCAGTCTAGTATCTTGCTTCCAGCTTGATTGTTGTGACGTAAAGCAAGACGACTACTGAGCTTCCAGCTTAACAGCTGTGACGTAAAGCAAGATGAGTACTGAGCTTCCAGCTTAACAATTGTGACGTAAAACCAGTCCTGTATTATGATGAGCCAACCTTGTGCTGTGATGATGATGATGTATTAGTTTTATACTAATACATATTAATGCAAATGATGATTGCATTCCTTTGAGAATGACAATGTTTCTGATGAAGAAAAATTCTGATGATTTATAGATACACCAGTCAGTGTTCCAAGATGATATTGATGATGTTGTCCTCATGATGTTGTTGATGATAAAGTCCTCTCTCTCGTCTGATATTGTTGTAGAATACCCTTCTTGTTAAGGGGGAGTGTTGAAATAATGTAACTGCAAAGTGTATTCTTATTATTATTTAATATATTATTCATTGGATCAATCCCCATTGTGGATAGATCATGTTGGCTATTGTAAAAGGACCAATACCCCTTTTGCGGACTGGTCATAATGTAATTGTAATAGGCAGAAAGAGAAGTCGGCCCCATAATATATCAAAGAGGCCCCAGAATATAATAAAGGTGGTTATAACCACCCAGGAGAAGAAGTCAGCCCTGCCAGTGAAAGGACACTCCCACACATGCCAGTCTTGTATAAAAAAGGAGGCTAGCGCCTCACTTAGACACACACTCACTTGTTCATTGAGAGACACGTTTCAGAGCTGCGGTTGGAGAGAGAGAGAGAGAGAGAGAGAGAGAGAGAGAGAGAGAGAGAGAGAGAG
>ML783627.1:883705-966417 GCA_009831015.1 Picea engelmannii | reverse complement strand
GGACTTTTTGTACTTGTTTGAGTTATCTCTTGGCATTGTATTGACTATCTATATTAAGGAAGTTTTGTTGGGTTTTCTGCCCCATGAGGGTTTCCCAGGATAAATGATGTGTCTCTTGTGATTGTGTATTTCTCAGTGATCTTATCTTATGCCGTTGTTATTCGTTGAAATGCAAAGATCTATAATAATGGCTTAAACATTAATAGAAACATGGGGGTTGAGTACAATCAGTTTGGGGAAAAGTGTGAATCAAGAAAGACAAACCAAAGAGAGGAAATTTGTATGGGTTGGGACAACAAGTTTTAGTTAGTCAAGTTTGTGTACGAAAAACAAGGGGAGAGCAAGAAACAGATCTTGACGTCGATGCAACCATGGATGGATAATTCTAGAGCATAAATGGAGAAAATTGGAGCTGGAGAAACTGAAGAGCTAGGTTTTCATGCCTGAAGAGTGAACTCTTGTGTGAGTTGCACTAAAACAACAAGTGGTTGTTGTTTGTTTGCTTATAGTTTTCCTAGCAGCAATTTCCCTTGAGTTCCCAACTAAGAGATTCCTATCTACCTGTGCCAGAGAGAATTTGATAAATGAATGACACATTCCTTGGGTTAATATTGATAAACGGATGGCACATCACTTGGTTATCCCTGATAAATGAATGGTACAATCCTTGGGTTGGACAAGTCGAGAAGAAGAGAGCTGGTGGAAAAATCGGGATAGTTGTAGGACAATATTAGTTGGGTTGAGAGTTTTATGAGCTGTGAGTGGATTGTGAGAGACCACCCTCTTTTTTGGATTGCTAGCCTCGGCTTGAGGGTGACTGGCTGTTGAGATTTGGAAAAATCAATCTATGGTTGGGTGGAACATTAGTCCTAAGCAGCTAGTTGCACAACTGTTGTAAAAAGATAAGTGTTTTATCTTGTTGTTGAGTTAAATTATGTGTTTAATTGATGTGCATGAACTTTGTGTATTTGGAACTGATTTATATGTTGTTGTAATGAGTTGTTTAGCTGCATTTCATGTGGATTATTAGCATGATGTAGATGCTTCTATTTTGTGGTTATAGACAGTAGCTAAATCTGTTTTAATTTGTAGCTAAAAGCTACATGAAATGAGTTAATTGTAAATGAATTAAATTAGTTAGCAGAAATTTCATTTTTATGTATATCTCACATTGTAATGTTCTTCGGATGGGATGGGGGACGTTACATTATGGTATCAGAGCTTCTGGTTCAAACACCGGGCTTGTATGGGCTCGAACCAGAGCGGATTCGTGAAATTCGATGTTGCAGATTTTGTTTGTGACCGATTTGGGGAAAAACGAAGAATTTAGAGAGAAATCCCCAAATTTGTGGGCAAAATCTGAGTTTGAATGAGTGTAGATGGTTTAACAAGGTTAATGGAGTAGAGCAGTGAAGTTGCAGATTGAAATTCGACCTAAAATTATCAAAATTCAAGTTTTAATGGTTGCTTGTAGAGTTACAGGTAGTTTCGTGGATCGACGACTGAGATCTCTTTTGAACTCGAGATCGACGGCTAGGATTCGTCATGACAAATTTAAAAAATTCCTAAGGATTCGACCATTTGAAAGGTTGATGGGATCAACAACCAGGATTAAATCAGGGGTTGTGAAATGGATCGGATCGATGATTTGTATTCATCAAGGTTTTGGATTAAAATTTTCTAAGTGTGAAGTTCAACAATAGAATCCACCGACGATAGATGGTCAAATCGACAAGTTTGGCGAAGTGTTGGAAATTCACCAAGAGAAATCATCGACGACCAATGGACGAATTGGCTGAAATGACAAAGAGTTTGGGTCGACCATAAGACATCTATGACTTCTAATGGCCGACGATCGGGGGTCATTCGAATTCGACAAAGTATTTTCAGTTGTCGACGATCATTTTCAATGGTCGATGGGTCGATGGTCGAGTGTTGGCTTATTTTGGCGAAGCATTTGAATCAATCTAGAGAAGTCACCAATGGTCAATGTGTCGATGGTTCGGCATCGACCGAAGTCGGCGAGGTATCCGGGTTGTCTAAGAGAATCGACCGATGGACAATGGGGGAAAGAGGATGATGATGTCATCATCCACATGTCATTCCACATCATCCAAGTTGACACCTCGGGATGATGTGTCATGCCACATCAACATCCACATGTCATGCCATGTCAACCAACAAAAGTGGTCGATGGTCAAATCGACTGATTTGGGAAAGCGTTCGACAGCCATTGGGGATTGTCAAACACCGATGGGTCAGTGGTCGGGCATCGACAGATTTAGCGGAGAGTTTTTCATTCACCAACAAATATTGTCGATGACCGATTTAAGAGTTGTTTGAAAATAGGGTGTCGGGGAATTGGAATGACGACCGACGGTCGGATCAGTAGCTTTGGAAAAACGTTTTGCGCATCCAAAGGATGATACTAATCGCCAATGGCCGACAAGGTCAGATCAAAGGTTGTTGTGTATCATGATTTGAGATTTAAAGAACTATTACAGTGGTAAAACAAAGAATTTTGTGTGAAATTTTCTGAAATTTTCATATTTTTTAAGGTCATTAACTTACGGGGCATTTTTCAGGCCCTAAACGACATTTTTAGCAAGTTAAAACCCACAAGAACATAGTGTACCAAGGTATACTTTGTTTCTACAACTCAAATAAAAGAACTCAAAGAGAGCTATCCAATGAGCTAAATAGTTCGCAAAATGGAGCTCGTATGAGAAACTTACAACCAAAACAGTGAGGATAAAATTTTGGCATTAATATTACTTCCAGAGGGCATAACTCTATGCTCAAAAGTCTGTTTGGGGCACATGAGTAGTCGATGGAAAGATTATGACCCATAGAAGCTAGAGGTGAAGTCACATTTTGGTTATGGGTACCTGAAAATGTGCAGGAAGATAAATAAGACACTTGTAGCATACATGAGTAAATTGAGTAAAATAGCCTAAACTTCTCTAGACCATAACTTTTAGCTCAGAGCTTAGATTTGAACAAACAAATAGTCGTTGGAAAGGTCTTGAGGAGTAGAAGACATACATTGAACTAGAATTTTGATTTGGGCAATTAAATTTCTCATAAATTAATAAATAGATTTATGTAGCAGTAAAAAGAGTGGAGTTGGAGCATGTAGTTGTTGTAACTTTTCACTCATAATTCAAATTGAGTCATGAGCAAAGTCATTGGGAAGTTGTTTCGGGGAGGAATGCATCAAGCAAATTAAAATTTGAATTGGTGCAATGTGTCCTTCATAAATTGATGAAGAAACAACATGTATTCTATATGATGAAATGTTTTATGCTATGCATATTTCTAACAATAATTATTATATGCACATTTCTTGCAGAATTAGAGGTACGAAAAGAAAATTTAGTCCTTATATGAGGACTAGAGTTATGGAAGATGCCCAGGGATCTTACAGCCATGAGGAAGAGATTAGAGGTATGCATGTTAGCGAGAGCGAGAGCCTGTCACTATGAGAAGCCTACATATGAAAGTGCAGAGCTGTAGGGATGATAATGAAAAGATTATGAAGGCTCAAGAAGAGATACTTCAGATCTTAAATATGTTGCATAAGCAAGTTAACAAAGATTCTGGCACCAAGCTAGCAGCTAGTGCTAGAAAAGCATCAACATCTAGATCCCATAGCAAAAGAGATGATCATGGAAATGATAGGTAGTCAAGAAGCATGAGTAGGTGCCATCATTCTCCAAGGAAGTCCACTAGAAGAACTTGTGCAAGTTTAGGGCTAGGGAGCAGCCCAAGTGTGTCTCATGTTCAGAGGAAAAGAAGAAGGCCTGAGGCAGAAATCTTGCAAGTTGAAATAAGGAAAATTAAGCCACCTACTTTCAATGGTGAGAATAGGAAAGGAGAAGAGGAAAAGGCCTAGCTGTTGGAAATGAAGAAATATTTCTATATGCATGATTACCCATCCCGGGTAGAAGCCAGAATTTCCACCTACCACTTGCAAGGAAAGGCAACCATGTGGTCGGATCAGCTTAAGCAACCCAAGAACCTCGATGAGAAGAGGATATCATGGAGGCAGTTCAAAGGATATTTCTAAGATAAATATTTGTCCGAGCAATACTATGAAAGAAAGATGAAAGAGTTCTTTGCACTCAAGTTGGGAACCATGACAATGGAGAAATATGAAAAGTGGTTCTTTGAATTGTTGAAGTATGTTGACTTCATCAAGGATGAGAAGGTTAAAATCCAAAGGTTTCTAAGTGGGTTATCCTCCTTCTATAGCGACAAAATACAATATGATAATCCCAAGACCTTGGAGGAAACAATAAGGAGAGAAATACACCTTTATGAGAAAAGAAAAGGTAGGCCAATTTTCCAAAAAGCTTGGAATGACAAGATGAAAGGGAAAAATGATCAAAGGAAGAAAGGTTTTAAGCCACCCTTTTTCAGAAATAACTCCCAAGCAAATCAACAAGGTCAAGCAACCCAAAATGATTAAAAGAATGCAAGTTCATTTGGGAAAAGGCCAAGGTAACAACATTTTCAATGTTGGGGATGTGTGGGAAATCACTTATATAGGGACTGCCCTCACAAAGGAGAAAGAATGAGGATTGTCCACAACATTCATGAGGATGAAATAATGGAAGACATGGGAGGAAGCATGCCAAGTATTTATACATCCTTGGACAACAAGTAAGTTGAATATCAATCCCCCATGATTGAAGTGGAAGGTAAGATTGATAACCATCCCATAGCAATTTTAATTGATTATGGAGCTAGCCATAGTTACATAAATGCTAAAATTATTAAAAGATTTCACTTGCAAAGAACTAAGCATAAGAAATCTTGGTTAGTTAAGTTAGACATTGGAGCTAAGAGGAAGACCAATGAGTTGGTTAAATATTTTCAAATAGACATTAATGGACTTAGCACAAAGGTAGATGTAAACATCATACCCTTGGGTTCATATGACTATCTAATTGGCATGGATTGGTTGAAAAAACATCATGTTGTCCTAGACTGTTACAAGAAGACAATAACATGTCTTGATGGGGAAGGGCAGCAAGGCAAGATTCAAGGCATTCAAGAGTTGTAGTTGTTAGAGAGATTTCAGCTATGTAGTTGAAGAAGAGATTTAGGAAGGGATGTCAGATGTTTGCAGCCCATATGGAAGAGGCAACCAAAGACAAGGTGGAAAGCATTGAAGACCATCCGGTCTTGAGGGATTTTGAAGATGTTTTTAGAGAAATTCCAGGATTGCCACCAAAGAGAGACATTGATTCGGTGCCAGGAGTTGCCCCAATGTCTAAGACACCTTACAGAATGGGCACACCATAACTAAAAGAGTTGCAGATGCAACTTGAAGAACTTTTGAAGAAGGGATACATACGCCCAAGTGTGTCGCCTTGGGGAGCCCCGATTTTTTTTTGTGAATAAGCAGGATGGAACCTTAAAGCTATGTATTGATTTCAAGCAGCTTAATAAGGTTACCACAAATAATAAGTATCATTTTCCCATAATTGATGATTTGTTTGATCAGCTGAAAGGTGCAAGAATCTTTTCAAAGATTGACTTGAGATCAGGCTATCATCAAATAAGGATAAAGGAAGAAGACATAAGCAAGACAACATTCATAACAAAATATGGGTATTATGAATTCATGGTAGTGCCATTTGGACTATTAAATGCCCCAATAATCTTTATGTGTTTGATGAATGGAGTGTTCAGGGAGTACCAGAACAAGTTTGTAATTGTGTTCCTAGATGATATCCTCGTCTATTCTAAATCAGAAGAGGAACATGAACAACATTTAAGAATGGTGTTGCAAGTCTTAAGAGAGCATAAATTGTATGCTAACTAAATAAGTGCATCTTTTATCAAATGAAGATTCACTACTTGGGGCATATAATTTCAGCAACAGTGATAGAAGTTGATCCTGAGAAGATAGAGGCCATTAGAGGATGGCCAACGCCAAAGAAAGTGGCAGAGGTCAAATCATTCACGAGTCTTTTCGATTATTACCGAAGATTCATAAAAGGATTATCAAAGATTGCAAGTCCATTCACTTCTTTGCGATTCCCTCCACCAACTTAATTTCCTCGATCAAGCTTTAAATTCTTCAACCCAAGTTTCTTAGTGAATCGACTAGCCACTGTGGCACATTCAAGAGAAAATAACAATGTTTAGATTTCCAATCCTTTATCACTATTTGTTGTAATTTTGTAATGTAGTGTATGTTTTTATCTCCTCCCTTATTCAGGATAAAGAAGACTTTGAGGGTGGGGGAGATGTTGGAGGAACCTAGTTGATTGGTCGACTAGTCTAAAGAGTTGACCAATGTATGGAGTTAGTCAACCAAGAAGTGTAACTTGGTGGGGGAGATGTTGGAGGAACCTAGTTGATTGGTCGACTAGTCTAAAGAGTTGACCAATGTATGGAGTTAGTCAACCAAGAAGTGTAACTTACTAGATAGTTGGGTCAGTTGATCCACATGCTAGGTCGATCAATCAATGCAATTATATAACTACCTTCCTTTGATGTAAATGTATAAATATACATGGACTTGAGATGTAATGTGGGATTCTATTGATCATATATAATAAAGACTAATTGTTGTTGGTTCCATAGTTACTTCTCTCCTTCTCCTCCTTCCATGTATGTATTTGTGTATAACATTTGCTTGTATATTATGGTTAATTAACCACATTTCTTTTATTGTGTATCCCTTAGATTACAATAGGCCCCAATAGAGAATTTATTGACCCTTCTTAATTATGATTCTTCTTCTCTTAAGAGGTCTATTCCCTCTTATGAGATCAGTGGAGGCCAACTTTCTCTTGATTTCCAATTTCTCCATCCATTGTGGATTTTGCCTTGTCTCCTCCCCCCAATAATGACTGGCATGATATCGGTTTCAAGAGTGGAAGAGGTTCTATTTATTTTAAAGATTGCATGTATGTTTAGTTGTTCATGTTGCTACCCAAAGTCATCACAAAAGAGGGAAAATTTCCTTGATCTAATTTCCGAGAAAATATTGGTTCCCCATTGTTGACGACGATTTTTGTCAACAGGACTTAGTTGGTAAAGAGTTGTTAGGCTCCCCCTTGAATCATACTACTTACACAAAGTTTCTCTTATTATCTTTAAAGGTTGGCGCAATGTTCTTGGACATTTTTTGGATACTTGACTTCATTCTAAACTTGACCCTTTTCTCGCTTTGCACATTATTCGCGTCGATGACACTATATGTCAAAAGTCCCTATTATCACTCTTTATTCCCATATAACTCACTTTATATAACCTTTGATGAAAAAAGTAAATAAATACCATGTTCTAATCTTGAAATCATTCCATGTCTTACCCAACATATTACTTTTCCATGTCCTTCCTCACTTTTCAAAATATCACTCTTCATATCATATATTCCCTTGGTCTACATAGCTTTCTCATAAAGGGAAAATAAAAGGATTTGTTAAAGGTTAATTAAAGACATGTCACGTTACAAATTCAAATTTTGAGATCATGATACATTATCTCACTTTTCAAAATGTCTCCTATATTTTAAATTATGACATAAGGACTATACCTTCTGCATTATGTCATGCCATACCATAGCAAAATATGTGATACGATGCTTGTCATAGCACTATTATCCAAGCTAAGTTTTATATTGAAAGAGGAATTGCCACCTTTAAGTTGTCTTTAATTTTAAATGTTACTATGATCCTTATTAAAAAACAATAAAAAACAAGCAAATTTTGAGATCATGATACATTATCTCACTTTTCAAAATGTCTCCTATATTTTAAATTATGACATAAGGACTATACCTTCTGCATTATGTCATGCCATACCATAGCAAAATATGTGATACGATGCTTGTCATAGCACTATTATCCAAGCTAAGTTTTATATTGAAAGAGGAATTGCCACCTTTAAGTTGTCTTTAATTTTAAATGTTACTATGATCCTTATTAAAAAACAAGCAAATTTTGAGATCATGATACATTATCTCACTTTTCAAAATGTCTCCTATATTTTAAATTATGACATAAGGACTATACCTTCTGCATTATGTCATGCCATACCATAGCAAAATATGTGATACGATGCTTGTCATAGCACTATTATCCAAGCTAAGTTTTATATTGAAAGAGGAATTGCCACCTTTAAGTTGTCTTTAATTTTAAATGTTACTATGATCCTTATTAAAAAACAAGCCCAAATGAAGGCAAGTGAATGGAACATCGCCATGTTAATGGATGTAAATAAGGATTGAGGGACGCATCTTCTGAGAATGGAATGGCCCAAAGATCCCTAACATATCAAAAGAAAAGCTTGTGCGATGATGGTTTTAGTACATTTTCTTAGTACCATAGTGGGATGTTTAATGAAAGTTTTCTGGAGCGCATTATACGAGATGAGTCTACACTTATTCAGAGCTTTAGGAAATTCCAATAATCTCTTGAAGTTGTGCTTATGGGTTGCGTATCGTGGCCAAACATTAAGAAAAACTGTGCGAGTTATGATGAAAAGCTTTGAAGAAATTTCGTGAGGAGAAGACATGGGATTTAATTTCTATTTCAATCACACTGACGATGATAGGTTGGTGGCAGAGTTGGCGAAGGGGCTGGAGCAGCGTTTGGGACGCTGACTAGATTTACATAATTCAAAACATGGGCAATCCTTACATGATTCAAAACGTGGGCAACACAAAGACACAGAGTGTGCATCAACCTCTACATGATTCAAAAGGCTTTTTCGAGAGATATTCATCCTCACATTTTTCTATGAGAGGATCTCCCATATATTTCGAGGGAAGATAACCATTTTCGAAGCCTATGATTCTTATGATGTTGCACTGGGTGATCAAGGGCATATTGAAGAAGAAGATAAGGGATTTGTCTTGGTTAATGGCCATTATGTAAGTTAACAAGAAAGAATCAAGGAATAATTTGATGGATGTTTCTTTCTTGGTATAGGGATGTTCCATAAGTAGCATATCATCCATGATTTGTAGATGGAAAAGGGGGCTCAAGCTAAAGAGGAGGTTAAGTCCTTTCATATTGTTAGAAGCAATATCATTGTATTGGTTAATAAGACCAAATCCACTTTTGTGTATTGATCAAACCATATTTATATGGTGGTATTCGTAAAGTTGGCCCTTAGGGTTTATAAAGTAGTTTTAACCACTCTTGGAAGAAGTCGGCCCTATTTGGTGAAGAGACACAACCCTAGCGCCTCCTCAACTAGTATTTATAAGTGAGGATGGAACCTCATTTGTTTACTCACTCATTCACACTTCTAGTGCGCATCTTTTGAAGGAAGTTGCAGATGCAAGAATGAGAAGAGAGGCGCATGCTCAGCACTAGATTATTCTTGGTGGTTTGGTCTTAGTCTTGACATTGTATTGGCAATCTATTATTGAGGAAGTTTTTGCTTGATTTTCTTCCCCATGAGGGTTTCCCAGGATAAAATGATGTGTACCTTGTGATTGTGTTTCTTTCAGTGATCATCTTTATGTTTTTGTTTTGGAAATGCATTGATAACCTAATAACAACACTAAAAATTAACATGGAATCAGAGCTTGACTGAACAGAGCACCTTTCACTGGGTATCTAAAAGCATCACTATTGTCGTACAATAAAATTAAGGTTTTTTTTTGGAGAATAATTTATAACTAAAAAACATCTAGGGAAGCGCACCCCACCCTAGCAAATATTTTAGCAGCTTGAGTGCACCTTTTCAGTGGCCATATTCTCTGGAAATTCAAACCCTAGTTTTGGCTGGTACCAGAAAACCAGGAAACCAGAACTAGTACCAGAAGCCAATCCATATTTACGCAAGTCAAGTTTCAAGGGGTAAAACTTGGAAATTTTGAAAACAATCAGCTCTAGCCAACTCGCCTTAGCCCAATGCATCTCCTAGTAAGTTCAGATTCATTTTCTGAGCACTTTCATTTCCTGGTCATTTTCTTAGCTCCAAGTCAAGATGTCTGCAAGCACCAAGCTTTTTGACAAGTTAGAAGGTGTGGAAAATTTTCGTGCATGGATGTACAAAATTGGACTCATTCTTGAAGAGAACGATCTTGCAAAATTCATAAAAGAAAATGTACCAGAACTTGAAGAAGAAGCAGACAAAGAGAAGTACAAGAAGCATATGATTAGGGCCAAAATGATAATTGCAGATTCCATTAAATACCACTTGATCCCTCAAGTGTCTTCTAAGAATACTCCAAAGGAGATGTTTGATGCTCTAATCAGAATGTATGAAGGAAAGAACATCAATCGGAAGATGAACTTGAGAACCCAACTCAAGAATACAAAGATACAGAAAAGAGAAACAATTCAAGACTATTTATCTAGGGTTACTCAATTCAAATAACAGTTAGAAGAAATTGGAGACAACTTGGATGAATATGAATTCACCATGACAATTCTTAATGGTCTCATAAGACCTTGGGATGCCTTCATCCAAACCATTTGTGCAAGAAAAGAGAAACTCCAATTTGACAATCTATGGGAAGAATGTGTTCAAGAAGAAGCAAGAGTAGCGAACCAAGAAGCTGTACTTTTAAGGGATGAAGATCAAGCCCTAGATGCTCATGCTAAGGAGGAAAGAGAAGGTATCATTTCCAAAAGGAGACCCACCTTCATAAAGAATCTCACTCCCCAAAGAGATTCACCCACTTCCATAAACAATCTCACCCTCCAAAGAGATTCCAGAAATATCATAAGGGTCAAAGAAAAGAAAAACAAATTCTCCTCTTATCAATGTTATCATTGTGATAAGATGGGACACATTGCTAAGAATTATCCTACCATAAGGGAAGAGTACAAGAAGAGAAATAACAAAAGACATCATGCCCATGGAATTGAAGATGATGAGCCACCCAAGAAAGTGAATAAAGAAGAAATTGAAGATTATGTTTTATTTTCCACCCTCTCAAGATTTGTGACACTGGAGAGGATACTTGGCTTATAGACAATGGTGCCTCTAAGCACATGACAGGACATAAAGACATTCTCTCTAGTCTTACAGAAAAGGACTTCCCCCAGAAAGTTTCACTTGGAGATGATTATTAGTACCCTATCAAAGGAATGGGAGAATCCACCTACAAATTGGATTCAAGAACTTTGATGAGAATGAAGGATGTACTATATGTACCAGGTTTGACAAAGAAACTACTTTCTATATTAGCTCTAGATAAGAAAGGTTTCAGGGTTGCATTCATAGATGGTGAAGTTCTTATGTGTCCTAAAGGGAAAACCATAGAAGATGCAATGGTTATTGGAACAAAAGAAGGTGGTTTGTACAAGCTAAAAGGTCACTCGGATGGAGCCTTGACCCACTCCACCGAGAGTCCTTGTGAACTTTGGCATACAAGACTAACTCACATCAACTACAAAGCCTTACCATATGTAAGCAAGGTAGTTACAAGATTACCAGAATTTAAGGTTGATCATGAAGGTGTATGCAAGGGATGTGCACAATGAAAGAACATAAAGAATCCTTTCCCAAAGAGAGACAATAAAGAAGAAGGAATCTTGGATCTTATCCACTCATATGTATGTGGTCCAATGCCATCAACCTATCTAAGCGGGTATGTATACTATGTATCATTTATTGATGATTACCCTCATAAGACTTGGGTTTATTTCTTGAAATCAAAAGATGAAGTACTCAAAAAGTTCAAGGAATTCAAAGCCTTGGTAGAAAACCTCTTCGCAAGAAAAATCAAGATACTCAGGTCAGATAATGGAGGAGAGTACACCTCAAATGAATTTGGAAGATTTTTCATAGATGTCGAGATTAAGAGGGAGCTCACTACTCGCTATAATGGTGTAGCAAAAAGAAAGAATATAACGATTATGGAAGTAGTAAAGACTATGATTCATGATTAAGATCTTCCAATGCACTTATGGGCTGAAGTAGTAAGAACAACAGTTTATGTCCAAAATAGATTATCCCATAATGCACTTGGATTCAAAACCCCCGAATAAATTTTCTCCGGAAAGAAGCCAAAAGTAAGCCATATAAAAATATTTGGTTTTCTAGTGTTTGTACACATTCCGAAAGAAAAGAGAACTAAGTTGGATCCCTCAACAAAGAAGGGAATATTTGTTGGATATTGTGAGGTCTCCAAGGCCTTTAGAATTTACATACTAGGTTACCATCATATTGAGATTACCAGAGATGTAACCTTTGATGAAGAAGCAACACTCAAGAGATCAAGGAAATTCCATCTTGAAGAAGTATATGAAGAAGAACCTGTAGCTCCTAGAGCTGCAAAACTTGTGAAGGAAGTTACAATTACCCTTGATGATGAGATTCCAGGTGATCATGATATGATAGAATCTCAAGAACCTCCCCAGATGGCGATCTATCACAAGAGAAAGCTAGCTTGGGAAAGGGAACTTATTCAAGATGCAAAGAAGTATGGTGCCCCAGAAGGAACCATGAGACAAAGCAAGAAACCTACGCCATTCTGCAGTTATATGGCCCTGATGTGTGATCTCATAGTAAAGGAACCTACTTGCTTTGAAGAAGCCATTCAAAACAAAGAGTGAATGGATGCCATGATAGAAGAATATCAACCCATTATAAAGAATGATGTATGGGAAGTAGTTCCCAAACCAAAGACCAAATATGTGGTATCTTCCAAGTGGATATACAAGATAAAACAAGCAACAAACAAAAGTATTGAAAAACATAAAGAAATATTTGTGGCTTGTGGTTTTTGTCAAAAGGAAAGTATTGATTATGAAGACACATTTTCTCTTGTAGCTAGATACACTTCTATTAGAACCATCATAGCTCTTGCAACCAAAATGAAGTGGAAGTTACACCATATGGATGTGAAAACAACCTTCTTAAATGGTGTCATTGAAGAAGAAGTGTATATAGAACAACCACAAGGGTTTGAAGTTGAATATAGAAAGACTCATGTATGCAGGTTGAAGAAAGATTTGTACGGGTTGAAGCAAGCTCCTAGAGCTTGGTATGGCAGAATTGATAGTTTCCTGACGAGCTTGGGATTTACCAAGAGTAAAGTTAATTATAACCTTTACTTCAAGGTTATGAATGATGAGCCAATTATATTGCTATTGTATGTGGATGACTTGTTCTTAACAGGGGAAGAAAAGCTCATCACAGATTGTAAGAAGAAGCTCGCTGTAGAATTTGAGATGAAAGGCCTAGGCCCGATGCATTATTTCTTAGGTCTTGAAGTTTAGAAGAGCCTAGAGAAGATCTTCCTTAACCAAGGGAAGTATGCAGTTTATGAGATGTTTGACATGTTGGAATGTAAATCCATGGACACACCCATGGAAACGAAGTTGAAGCTCCTGGTGGATACTTCAACATAATTGGTTGATGCTACTCTATATAGACATATCAATGGTTCGTTGATGTATCTGATGAATACTAGGCCAGATATATGCTTTGTTGTGAACACCTTGAGTCAATATCTGGTAGAGCCCATACATGTTCACCCTATAGTCACAAAGCATGTGACTAGATACCTTAAGGGTACGTTGGATTATGGTCTCTGTTATATTGGAGATCATGACTTCAAACTGTTTGGTTATACTGATTTAGATTGGACTGGAGGTTCTTATGATAGAAAGAGCACTTCAGGATGTTGTTTCAGTCTGAGGTCAGTCATGACTTCATGGCAAAGCAGGAAGCAATCCAATATTTCTCTCAGCATGACATAAGCGGAATACATTGCATCATGTTCCACCAGTTGTGAAGCCATATGGCTTTGGAATTTATTGACAGGTTGCATATGTGTTGACCAAGCCTTTGTCTCGTATGAAGTTTGAGTACTTCCAAGAAAAGCTTGGTGTTGTCCGAAAGGACCTTGCTCGAAAGAGGGAGTGATGTTGATGATACTATTGTATCTTGACCAACATCGGGTAGCTCTGTTAGGATTTTATATCTTAGGGGATTGATCATCCCTGGGCATATCCCGAAGGTCTGATAAGGATGGTCTGTCAGAGTGTCTGTGCATGTATATGCCAGCCTTGGTCAATAGTGATAGCTCTGTTAGGATTTTATATCCTAGGGAATCTTATGATTCCTGGGCAGATTTCGAAGGTCCGGTAAGGACGGTCTGTCAGAGTACCACATGGTATCTCCATTAAGATTTTATATCCTAGGGAATCCTTTGATTCCTGGGCATATCCCGAAAGTTCAGTAAGGATGGTCTGTCATAGTACCACAAAATGTTGTTGTTGCACCTGACTCATTATATTGCCATATGACGATGATGTTGTTGTCTCAACTTTGTGTTGTTGATGATGTTGTATCAGCCTCGTGTTGTTGATGATGTTTTGTCAGCCTCTTGTTGTTGATGATGATGTTGTGCCAGCTTTGTGTTGTTGATGATGTTGTACTAGCTTCATGCTATTGATGTTGATGTTTCAACTTCATGCTGATGATGCTGCTCCAGCTCCACGCCATGAACGATGATGATACTGATGATGAGAATTTTTTTTGATGATTTGTAGATGTGCTAGTCAGTGTTCCAAATGTCGATGATGATGTTGCCTTCTCTTTCTCTTGATGATGTTGTATTGGGTTATGTCAGCAGAATACCCTTCTCGCTAAGGGGGAGTGTTGAAATATTGTAACTTCAAAGAATATTCTAATTATAATTGAGTTATTATCTTATAGATCAAATCCCCTTTTGTGGATTAATCATGTCGGGTCTTGTATAATACCAAATCCCCTTTTGTGGATTGGTCAAACCATATTTATATGGTGGCATTTGTAAAGTCAACCCCTAGGGTTTATAAAGTGGTTTTAACCACTATCAGAAGAAGTAGTCCCTACTTGGTTAATATACACAACCCTAGCACCTCCTCAACTAGTATTTATAAGTGAGGATGGCAACTCATTTGTTTACTCACTCATTCACACTTCTAGTGCGCATATTTTGAAGGAAGTTGTAGTTGCAAGAAGGAGAAGAGAGGTGCATGCTCAGTTCTAGATTATTTTTTGTTGTTTGGTCTTAGTATTGACATTGTATTGACAATCTATTATTGAGGAAGTTTTTGCTGGGATTTCTCCCCCATGAGGGTTTCCCGGGATAAAATTTTGTGTACTTGTGATTGTGTTTCTTTCAGTGATTCTCTTTATGTTGTTGTTTTGGAAATGCATTGATAACCTAATAAGAACACTAAAACTTAACAATGCTCTTCTAGTTTTTCCCCACTGCTATTATGCAAAGAAATTATTTTGTTAATGTGTCACCGATTGATCATGGAACTGTGGAAGAATTGAGAGTTCCTATCACCTTCCTTAAGCCACCTCATTCTCGAGTTTTGTCTCCTCCTACTTCTCTCTTGTTGACTTTTGTCTCCTCCTACTTCTCTCTCATTTCTATTCGTTCCTTCAATCTATCCTCCTTCAGTGCTAACTCCGCATTCTTGCCTTCCTTTATGATAATTCATTGAACCTCCTGTTTTCTAAGTCACATTGTGCTTGAAAAATCTTTCCAAATACTTATGTATTCCAATACTAAGTTTTGTCTTTGAGTTCTTAAGGCACTACTAGAATCTATACATCAATGTTCCCTTCATTGGATTGACATCCTTCCACCATTGATTTATGTTAGCTTTAAAGTTCGAGTGATCAAGCATACAAATTTCAAAGTGAAAGGGTCTTGATCTATGGGGCCTCATGCTCTCCCAAGAAATACATATTGGCCACTTAATGATCTCGCTCTAGGTAATATTTTTGCTTCAAATGTTGCTCTTGTTTGGATGACATATTCAGATATTATGAAGCTATCTAACCTTACTATGATTTGATGCTTACCTCCTATTTTATTGTTCCAAGTATGACAACCATTGGTAGTCATTATATTCACCAATCTTAATCTTGAGATGGTGTTCTTAAAGGTAACATTGTCCTCCAAATTCTTTATGCTTCCCATTTTTTTCACTTAAAGAAGTTATCATGTTAAAGTCTACCCCAATGGTCTACGGTTGTTGTCTTGTCATTTCTCCCATATTTTGCATTACCTATAGGAATTGTAGTTTGTTTCTTTGCCATGGAATTGGATATGGCACTCCCTTTTTCTAATCCAATCTCCTTTAATTTTGTAGATATGATGTGACTTGTTACTATGAAGTTGTTCAAGACTACCCGAGGTAGATTCCATAAAATTACTAGACCTCTAGAAATCCCTTTGCACTAGTTGCTATTGATTCACATCCTTTCCAATGTGTTACTGCCCAAATTAGCACCCTTGTAAGAGCTCCACTTGTGGTGCTAAGGAGGTAAAAACACTTGGGAAATGCGCCACTGTCACCTCGGTACCTTCCCCCTTCACTTGGGTATCCCAATATTAGTGAAGTAAACTGTCAAATAAGTCGTTGTCCTGTGAAAGATCTACTTCAACAAATAACACCTCGATATATGATTAGATATATGAGTGCCAATAAGTGATAAGATTCCTTAAGTATTATTCAATAGAAAATAAGTGCATAAACCACCCCAATATAATTAAGGTTAGAATCTAATTATTACATGCTTAGTTTGAGATAAGAGATGGATTCTGCATTAAATGCAAACTAGCACTGAAAAATTCCTATCTTAATCAATATGTAATCATGAAATTTGCATAAACTTGTACGAATGGATGGTGAATCCTCTTAGGTTTTCACCAGGAAAATTGCCCAATAAAAGATAAACACAATTAGCAACTACGAGATTAATTTCACAACTAGATATTTAGATAAGCTTGAGAAACAATCTAGAATTGAAGTATAAGCACATAGAGGGTGAGAATACACCTTTGAAGCACCAAAACCTGGCCTTTAAGGTCTCACCAAATATGATTTCTAATGCTACAAATTAATTTACAGATTTGAAGAACTCCTTAAATCAGCCCACACGATGTTAGAACAATATTTAAAGCATAATGAAGGAGAGATGATTTGCCTTCTTATGGTTCAAGGTATACAATGAAGTATAAACCCTTACCCAAGATGTCTAGAAATAAAATATACATTAATCATTCACTAGGCAATGAATAAATATTTTTGTTTTTTGTTTTTCATATTTTTTTGGATTTTTATATTTTATAAAGCAAGCAATAAAATGATTTTGATTTTATAATTTTGGTTGTTGGTTGTTGGGAGTTATACTTAGTTCCTTGTCTTCACTTAGGGATTTATGGGGTCAATAAGTATGCCCCTATCAAAATTGTTTATCCAACGCCTATGGATTAGAATGAGAGACTATAAACCTAAGGAAAAATAGTCTATTGTCTAATCAAGGCAAGTCATGAAAAGCAAGGCCCTACAAGAAGGGTTTCCCAAAGAAAATAGCCTTCACCAACAAGATCAACTATAACTTGAATATAATGCTTAAAATCCTTGCCAAGGAACCAAGAGGAAAAACAAAGCAATGGATTAAGTACTTACCCAAGTTAACAAGAGAAGAAGGAAGGAACAAACCCTAGAACATCTCCTCTCCAAGTAGTTATGTAACTCCTCAAATGGATCAATCTTGCTAGCTTTGTAGTAGACTTGAACATTCACAGTAATATATTTTATGAATTGACACCAAAAACTCCAAGAAAGATCTTCTATTAAAAGGCTTGTAAAAATGATCTCCAACAATTCACAACCATTTGGAATGAGAGGAGAGCTTCTATTTATAAAGGAGGCTTCTACATCCTTCTCATTCTTAATTAATTAATTTTCCTGAAGTTAGCTTAGGAGACTAAAAAAAAATATTTTTCATCCACACAAATAAGGAGACTAAGTGGATACAAAATAAAATGATGCCACATGTACATAAAACCCTCATGCAAGAGGAAGCTCCCATAAACAATGGGGCCGATTTTCTCTTTAGGCATAACATTCCAAAGAAAGAGTGATGTGAAGGGCTCAAAAAAAGATAAGGTAGCCTCCCAAGCAAGAAAATCTCAAATATTCCTCTCCTCCAAGTGGAATGACCTCATAAAAGTGTGGATAATGACCTCAAAAGGGGACGACCTCCACAAAATATGATGAAGAAATGCTCAAACAATGTTCATAAATCCTTGAAATATGTCTCCAAAGCATGACCATGTCCATATGTAAGGTCAAGGCACCTAAACCTCCAAGTCAACAAATGGGTCATAAAACCCCTAAAAACTAATATGGCATCCAAAAGAGTGGGTCAACCCTCAAATCATATGAAAAACATCTCTAAAAATGATGAAAGAAGAAGGGTTCTTATGAATCTCCATTGTGGCATGTGTATATGACATCCATGTTTGAAAAAGTAGCTCAAATGTGCCTCAGAGGATGTGACCAATGCCTCTGAATATGTGTACTACCTCAAGAACTGTGACACTGCCTCGGGAGACATGAAATTGAGTGAACATATGCAAATCATATTTGATAGTAGATTGCCAAAGTGTGATGAATAGATAAGAGTGGGATATATGCTTAGGGATACAATAAGTGTGATATACATAGGTGTGGAAACCTTTACAAAGAGCATCACTTTTACATCATAAATAAAGGGGTAAGAGATCATGCAACTCTCCTAGATCATGTGTCCTAGTAGATCCACCTCAAGATGGTTGCATACCTAACCAAGATCATAAATGATCGACATGGTGAGAGTTACCAACACCAAGGGAAATCAACCGTATCCATAAAATAAAAAATCTAATCTTGATATGGGGACTAAAAGGATGAGCCATGACCGACCACATGGGGTTTGGAGATACCACATAAGCCCCCTATCAATACGTAGAACATCTAAGCATGGTCCAATACAATACACGAGTGAAAATAAAACCATGCTTTTGGTTCATCATGGTACAATAAAGCACATAATCCGGTCATATGATGGTCGACATCTGGTGAAAAATTGTAAGGTGCATTGAGGTGAATCTAAGGTGTAACACAATGCTTGGAAGCTACA
Source organism: Picea engelmannii (assembly GCA_009831015.1). Lineage (NCBI taxonomy): Eukaryota > Viridiplantae > Streptophyta > Pinopsida > Pinales > Pinaceae > Picea > Picea engelmannii. The sequence continues at coordinate 947,508 of ML783627.1, read as the reverse complement.
TTTTTCATGGTTTCTCGTTCACATTTCGTTTCTTAAATCATGAAAATAATGGGTTTATCTTTACTTATTCTATTATTAATGTCCTCTACTTTCCTTTTCCATTTACCCCTCAAATGTTCCATGATTTGATTTTCATAGTTAAACTTTAGGTTGTGTGGAAAAATACTTATCCAAGAGAAATAACAAATTTTGTCTAAAGTCTAATAGTTGGGCTCCTTCCTCTTGGTTTTTTTCTTCCTAGGTTTACTTCCTCTATTCCTTTCCTCCCCTACCAACTTCTTTAGAGATGTTAGTCACACCATTTTGATACCTAACCCAAATGAAGTTCCATGGATTTAGGAGGTGGAGCCTATCTCAGATTTACCTCCCATGAGCTCTTTCTAAAAGTGATGTAGCTCTTCTTCAATTAGATTTGTTAGGAACTTTTAATTATATATTTCAATAAGGGTTGGCAGTTCAACCTCTTGCATTTTTGTATCCTATGTTAGTTCCCAATCTTCCTCCTCTCAATTATACTTGTCCTCCTCGTATTCTTCCATTTCTAAGTTATCAAAGCATACATTTTATTCTTTTGAAGATTTGGTAGTTGTCTCTTTTTTTCTTCTTTCTGACTCTCCCATAGTACATTTGGTAGAAGGAATGACTATATCTTCAATGTATCGTTTATTGATTTTCTCTCCTTGGGTTCTTGATCCGGTGCCAATGATTGAAAGTTGTTGGCCACTGGTGGTTTCTTGGTTGGGATGCTTCTTTCCTAACATTCTTTGGTATTTCTTGCATTTTATGGGGATATTTTCATAATATATTGTCGACATCCACTCTAAACCCTAGAAACTAATGTAGATAGATTTAGGAAGGGCTCTTGAAACATTCATATAAGCATAGATTTGAGCATAATCTATATAATTACATGTTCTGGTGAGTTCAAAGGTCTTGACAAAGCATCTTAATGCATTTTTTATTCTAAAAAATCTCTCTTCATCCTATAATTCATACTTAGAGAATAGATTTGGATCCATACCGATGCCATGGTTAAATCTTTCGTTTTCAGGGTTGAACTTTTCCATCAAGGATCTTAGATGCAGACTCGTTGAGTTGAAGAATTAGGGGTTGTCCTCAAAGCCAATTTCTCTATTCTCTATGCTTGCAAAAATGGCTATAAAAAGGTCCTTCAAACCAAGCTTCATATATACCTAACCCTTGGGATCCCAATGTGGGTTATCCACCAAATTAATGCTCTCTTTCAGGGCCAAATCCCCATGAACTTCCATATAATTGCATGATCCTTCATGTACTGCATGTAGTTTCCAATATTGGGTGAGTTAGCTTCATACCTAGGGTTTTTAATGATTTTGTCTAAGTAACCTTGAGGGAAACTCTTTTGTTTATATATGCATTCTTGATACTACTTTCCATATTTGAAACCTTTGGACTTCTTTTCACCCAAATTTCCTTGGTCTTATTCAATTCCCTTGAGAGTACAAACTTAAAAGAAGGTACCCCCATGAGGCCCATGAGTCTCGTTACTATCACTTATTCCACCATTAGTACCCTCTAAATCAACTACTAATTTATCTATGTAAATTATAATCGCCAAAAAACCCTAACCCCCACGCTCCCATCATCTATTTGGACAAGGTCTGGAAACAATGTTGAAAATTAGTTGCTCTTTATAAGTAGTTTAAGTTAGAAGTCATATTTGAACGTATGAGTTTTCTATGATTTATAGGTTGCATTCTTTGAGGAATTGGAAATTTTCAATGCATTTGAAAAGTAGAGTAGTTCATTTTGTAGCTTGATTTAAAAGCGAAAGAAAGTAATGGTGCTCCAGGTTAAAGAAGTTGTGTGGGTGAGCTACACTACTTTCAAAACAAATTTTCATTTCACATTTGTTATTTTATTATTTCATTTATTTATGTCAATAACATCATCTATCTTTCACTGTGTACCTTGTTGAGTAAATAAATCCACTAAAAACAATGCTTAACTTAAAAAGAAACTAGACTCTTTTTCTTTGATAACAAACCTATAATAGTCTAGGATTAGGACCTTGCTTGCAAGATTGGAGAGTAAATTATTCAAGGCCATAAAATGAAACTAGAAGTTGACTAAAGAGTGAAAAAATCATGTAGTAGTGAGTGATACGTATTGGGAAAGAGAGTTTGACATAGGTGCCAAACACTAGGCCAAAGCTACTTAAGTGTTAAGATTATCCGCTCGTACATATTTATTAGGTGGACACATAATATGTGACTTGATTCAAGTTGGCATGTTACTTAGAGTGACATCTTCTTGTTGAATTTTTAGTCGTAATAAGAAGACATGTATGTCCTTACCCAATGGAAAATACTAGATCACGACTGCTTCACGCAATTATCGTTTCCTTCTTTGCGAATGAGATTGCACCTTAGGTGATTACTTCAAGGGGTTATAATAACTACTTCTCACACCTTCATTGGTTCGACTTGGGTACTCATCATCCTAGTCTAACCTATGGATGACCATATTTGGCTTCTTACTACTTTGACCCCAAGATTTAATCACCGTCTTGAATAAGTGTGTTTGTTTGGTTGTTGTATTTTAGAATTCTTTATCTAGAAGTGTGATTTTTGGTGTTGCACTTAGACAACTATAGAATTTATTTTGATTATCTAAGCTTTGAAATATTGTCATTCAGTTCTAGATTTTCAAAGTGGCTAATCAGTTGCCCCACTGGTCTTGGAGAAATCAAGGATTTCCTCCCTAACACACGGGGGTTCCTTAAATGAGGCATATACTTGAAGTTCTTGATCCATTTCCCGGTAAGGAAGAAGATGAAGTGCATATTTATTTGCATAGTCCTATAAGGGACCGAGATCAAGTGAACCCTTCACTTAGAAATGAAGGAGAGCAATTTTTTTTATAGATATTTTAGCATTGAAATCCCTCGGAGAAGTGATGAGGTTCATCCTCATCCTCCTCTTCCTTAAGGATATTTTGACCATATAGTGGTAGAGAAATTTGATAACTCTCCTCCAATAAATTTTAACCCTCCACTTGTTGATATTTTCCATTGAGGATCTTAGATGCAGAGCCATTGAGTTGAAGAATTAGGGGTTGTCTTCAAAGACAATTTCTTTGTCCTCTATGCTTGAAAATATGGCAATAAAAAGGCCCTTCAAACCAAGCTTCAGATATACCTAACCCTTGGGCTTCCAATTTGAGTTATCCACCAAATTAATTATCTCTTTTAGGGCCAAATCTCCATGAACTTCCATATAACTGCATGATTCTTCATGTACTACATGTAGTTTCCAATTTTGGGTGGGTTAGCTTCATACCTAGGATTTTTAATGATTTTGTGTAGGAAACCTCTAGGGTTATTATTGAATCTTTTGTTTGGATCTGTAGTCTTGACCGTACTTTTTATGCTTGAAACCTCTGGGCTTCTTTTCACCTAAATTTCCTCGGTCTTACTCAATTCCCTTGACATTACAACCTTCAAAGAAGGTACCTCCACGAGGCCCATGCGTCTCCTTACTATCTCTTCTTCCACCATTATTACCCTATGAATCAACTATTAATGTTATCCCTACAAACTGCCATCCCCAACAAACCCTTTCCCCCACGCTCCCATCATTCGTATGGACAGGGTCTAGGATCAATGTTAAAAACTAGTTCCTCTTTATAAGTAGTTTAAGTTGGATGCCAAATTTGAATTTTCAAGTTTTCTATGCTTTATAGGTTGCATGCTTTGAGGATTTTGAACTTTTCATTGCATTTTAAAAGTAGAGTAGTTCATTTAATAACTTGATTTAAAATTGAAAGAAAGTAACGGTGCTTCAGGTTAACGAAGTTGTGTGGATTGTTCGACAACACAAGTATTCCAACAAAGGACGAACACCTTCAGTAACCACTCACACAACCAGATCAAATATCAACACACCGATGTTTTGACGTGGTAAAACCCTATGGGGAAACATCCACGGCCCCAGCCAACGTGGCCACTTGGAGCAATTTATTAATGCAAAATAAAAATATTATAGAGAGATTTTACAAGAGATTTTCTCACAATCGATCATCGGTAAATGACCCTCCATGCTATTTAAATAGAGATCATGGACCAATCAGGTGTTAAGACATAGATCAATGGCCGTTAAGATTGAGGAGAATCTGAACCGTCAGATCACTCTATGTCGGGAACATATCGTGACCGTCGGATTTCCTAACTACAAATGCAATGCATACTAAAGAAACACACTAAGAAATACACTTTTTTCCTAATGACAAATTAGACCAAGTAGATCTTAACTAACTCCCAAGTGTCTAAATATCCTAACATCCCCCCTTAAGAACAACTTGGGATAAGATTGAATGATTTACAATGGTGACACAATAGGAGAAGGAAGGAGGCATTAGAGCCTATCCCCCCTTAATGACAACATCTTGAACTCCTAACATAGATCGAAGTTTGGAAAACTTCACTTCTGTAAGAGACTTTGTGAAAATGTTTGCAACTTGATCTTCTGTAGGGCAAAAGAGCACTTCAATAACTTGATCATGAATGAGGTTTTTGATAAATTGCATGTGTAGCTCGATGTGCTTGCTACGCTGATGTTGAACTGGGTCTTTGGCAAGCTTGATGACACTCTGATTGTCGCACCAAAATCTAGTCGGATGTTGTTGCTGGAATCCATACTTTGATAGGATCTGTCGAATCCACAAGGCTTCCTGACTTGCATTTACCGCTGCTCGGTACTCTTCTTCTACTGAAGAAAGTGCAATATCTTGTTGTTTCTTATAGGCCCAAGTGACAGGTCCTGAACCAAGGATGAAAACATAACCTGCAGTAGACTTCCAATCATCAGGGTTGTCGGCCCAATATGAATCAGTGAAACCAACCAATAAAGGAGTCCCCCCTGAAATGTAATGTATCCCGAACTGAACTATACCATTGACATAGCGAAGTATCCTTTTATCTACTTTCCAATGGATTTCATGGGGTGTTTTCATATACCAGGAAACAATACCAACAACAAAGGAAAGATCATGACATGTATGAGTCAAGTATAAGAGGCTACCAACTAACTGGCGGTACAGGGTGGCATCAACTTCGGGCGAAGTACAGGTGGAAGTAAGCTTGACTCCATACTTGAAGGGAGAAGGGGCTAGTTTAGAATCGTCCATGTGAAAGCGACGAAGAAGGTCACAAGCATACTTAGACTGGGAAATAAAAATTCCTTCATTGGTTTGCAAAACTTGGAGGCCAAGGAAATAGTGCAAAAATCCTAAGTCTGTCATTTCAAATTTCTTCTTAAGGCTGGTTTTCACATGGTTTAAAAATTTTGAGTCATTACCAGTAAGGATAAGGTCATCAACATAAAGGACAAGGATTATGAGGTGGCTTCCTACTTTCTTCGTATAAACATTAGGATCAGAATGACATCTAGAGAATCCAGTGTCAATAAGAAAGTTGTCCATTTTTGCATACCAAGATCATGGAGCTTGCTTAAGACCATAAAGGGATTTATTAAGGAAACAAACAAGGCTAGATTCATTTTAGACATAGCCAGGAGGTTGTTCCATGTAGATTTATTCTTGTAAATCTTCATGCAAGAAGGCAGATTTAACATCCATCTGATGGACCTTCCATTTATGTGAGGCAACAATGGAAAGCACAAGGCAAATGGAATTCATTTTGGCTACAGGGGAAAGGTTTCATTATAGTTAATTCCTTCAACTTGGGAAAATCCTTTGGCAACTAACCAAGCCTTGTGTCTTTCAACACTTCCATCTGATGCATACTTAGTTCTATAGATCCATTTACATCTGACAAGTTTTCTTCCTTTTGGAAGAGGTACAAGATCCTAAGTGTCGTTTGCCATTAAAGAATGATACTCTTTATTCATTGTTGTATCCCAATCTGGATGACCTGAAACTTCTGTAAATGTCTCTGGATCACGAGTCTCTGAAACTTGAGCCAAAAGAGAAGAGGCTCACTAGAACTGTGAACATGTTCGACGCTGATCTGAAGGATCACCGACAAGACCGCCAATTGCTTCTCGTGTTGAACGAACACATCTAGGAAGCAGTGGAACTGGTCTTGGTTCAGGTTCAAAGGACTCATCTGGAGGAAGGTGAGTAGGCGAAGGTGTATTTTCATCCTCACTATCATCATCTGAAGAAGAAACTAGAATAGGAACATAAGAAGGCACACATGTCGAAGATGGATCGCGGGCCAAAGATAGCACAATCACCGAATTAGGCTTGCAGGCCAAAAGATTTTCCTCAAATTTAACATGTCTTCTAATAATAATTTCATTACAATGTGGTTGAAGAAGTCTATAACCTTTGACATCTTCAGAATAACCAACAAATATACACTTCTCACTTTTAGGCTGCAATGCTTTCCTTTTCTCATCAAGAATGTGAGCCCATGCTATACTGCCAAATACACAGAAGTGACTTACATTTGGTTTAATTTTAGTCCAAGCTTCTTCCAGTGTTATATTTTTAAGAGCCTTTATGGGAGTGCAATTTACTATGTAATTTTCACAGTTGATTGCTTCTGCCAAATACTTTAGACTTAATCTCTTAGATTAGATCATACAATTAGCCATCTCTTTTAATGTGCAGTTCTTTCTCTCAGAAACACCATTTTGTTGTGGTGTATATGGAACAGTGTGTTGCATTTGGATGCCCTGTGTAGTGCAGTAACTTGTAAAATTATTGTTCACATATTCACCTCCATTATTTGTTCTTAACTTTTGAATTTGATTTCCAGATTGCTTTTCTACAAGGGCCTTGTAGGACAAAAACTTGTCAAAAACTTCACTCTTAAGATTTAAGAAGTAAACTCGAGTACGTATGGAAAATTCATCAATGAAAGTTAAGAAATACCTGCACCCAAAAAAAAAGGAGAAGAAAGTGGACCACACAAATCACTGTGAACAAGCTGCAAAGGGCCTGACACGTGCCAAGAGGCATGTTTGTCAAAACCATCCCGATGATGTTTGTCGAGAACACAATCATAAAAAACACCATCTCTGTATGAAAGTTGTATTGAAGGAGAAACCGGAAGCAGAAAGTGCATGTCCAGGAGAATAAAAAGAAGAAGTAGAATCAATATTGATGTTGTGCTTCTTCATCGCTGCTTCTAAAGCTGCTATCTTCTTGAAACATTTGGACTCATCATGACCATCTTTATCACAAAATTTGTAATGTCTGTCAGTTTTCTTATTTTTATATTTTGCTCCTTTGTCACCATTAGGAGTTGAAGCTGCCTGAGCAGGTTTGGGACCCTTATGTTTCTTGTTGTTGTAGCAAGGATGTTGCTTCTTGGGATACCTGGGTTTATCTTTCTGCTGGGAAACTAAGTCTTTGTTGGAGGTACCTACAGTGTTGATCACTCCAAGCTGTACAAGCTTATCTTCCTCTCTAATCAAAGAAGGACAAAAGGACTCAAGAGTGGGTTTTTTATAAGTTGTCCCTAGATCTTCTCTCATGGTGTAAAAGGTAGATACAAACACAAAATATGCACTACCTAGCTTAGATATATTAAGATAGATGCAACACTCTTCCTCCATCTTTATCTCACATTCTTCACATAAAATTCTGAGTGTTTTAAAGTTAGATAGATAGTCTCCAATGCAAGAAAAAATACTTGGATTTAAAGTCAGTACTTGATTTTCTAATTGTTGGGCTCGAATAATATTGTGTTTACCAAACATAGTTTCAATCTTTTCCCAAGCTTCATCAGGGTCATCATTTTCTTTAAGGTGGAACCTTAAATCAGGAGAGATGGACATTCCAATTAGTCCACGTGCTTTGTCACTCTTATTAGCCCATTTGAATTTCTTATCAGCATTAGTGGGTTCTTTTTCCTTTCCCAAGGTAATCCGGTACAAGCCTTTACTTCTTAATAAATCCTCCATATGAGATTTCTATTGGAAGTAGTTGGTGCTAGTAAGCAAAAGATTATTGAAAGAATCCATATTAAATATATAGACAATATGGATTTAAAAACTGAAAATGATGATCTGGATGGAAAGATCTCGAAAAATTATGCGGTTTAAAAAAAAACGACACTAAAAACGGACTTCAGATGTAAAAGTTATGCCCTTTTAAAAAAAGACATAAACTATAATCAAAGGACCACGTGGTGGTGTAAGTTGTTTTATGAAGTGACCCACTTTTATAAAGAGAAGTGGGGATCACTTTTACAATGAAGTTACTTTATAAAACAAAAACTGCATGCAAAATAAATAACTCTAAAATAAAATATTAAAGCTACTTATAGTGATTCACTTTTATACTTAAGTGAAATACACTTTACAATTTAAGCATGAACTTTTTCAAAAAAAGTAACAAAAAGATAGACTTGAACTGAAGACCTCTTAGTTAATAAGGCAACTTTTAACCAAATGGTCTAGCAAAACATATTGTATTGTTTAGCAAAAGATTTTGGGTGTTTTTTTTGTTGTTGTTGTGGAAGAAGACCTTGGATAACGTGCTAAAAAAAAACTCTTTTCACACAAGAAAAAAATTTCACTTCTCGATGACAACAAGGGTTAGATATCGGTTAGCTTACTCGGAAGATGCACCTTTTCCTATTTGTTTTTTATTTTCCAATATCACACAGGGCATGGAGCAAAGAGCATACGTAGATCTAAAAGATTAGCAACCCGGAAACAAATAATATAAAACCAAAATAATACTCTGCAAAAATTTTAAAAAATGTGTATTCAGGCTTTTACCTCTGGATCTGACTGAAATGGCCGTATCTTGGGAAAACGTAAACCTTTTCGAGTGAAACAAAAAGTGTTTCTAACTGAAAAGAGTGCTTTAGACGCAATGGAATAGTCCTCTCAACCCAGAAATGTACAGAAATGACATAAAATGGATATGAGGCAACTCGGCTTCACGATCTCGATCTACAACAACAACGAGTCTTCAAACAAGATATGATACCATGTTCAACAAAACAGGTATTCCAATAGAGGATGAACACCTTTAGTAACCACTCACACAACCATATCAAATATCAACACACCGATGTTTTGACGTGGTAAAACCCCTACGGGGAAACATCCATGACCCCAACCAACGCGGCCACTTGGAGCAGTTTATTAATGCAAAATAAAAATATTACAAAGAGATTTTACAAGAGAGTTTCTCACAATCGATCATTGACAAATGATCCTCCATGATATTTAAATAGAGATCATGGACCAATCAATTGCTAAGCCACGAATCAATGGCCATTAAGATCGACGAGAATATGAACCGTCAGATCACTCTATGTCAGGAACATATTGTGACCGTCGAATTTCCTAACTACAAATGCATACTAAAGAAACACACTAAGAGACACACTTTTACCTAACGACACATTATACCAAGTAGATCTTAACTAACTCCTAAGTGTCTAAATATCCTAACATGGATGAACTACATTACTTTCAAAACAATTTTTCATTTCACATTCTTTATTTTATTATTTCATTTATTTACGTCAATAACATCATCAATATTTCATTGTGTACCTTGTTCAGTAAATAAATCCACTAAAAGAAATGCTTAACTTAAAAATAAACCAGAGTCTTTTTCGTTGATAGCAAACCTATAGTAGTCTAGGATTAGGGCCTTGGTTGCAAGATTGGAGAGTAAATTATCCAAGGCCATAAAATGAAACTAGAAGTTGACTAAAGAGTGAAAAAATCATGTAGTAGTGAGTGATAATTGTTGGGAAATAGCGTTTCACATAGGTGCCAAGCACTAGGGCAAAGTTACGTAAGTGTTGATATTATCCCCTCGTACCTATTTAGTAGGTGGACACGTAATATGTGACTTGATTCAAGTTGGCATGTTACTCGGATAGACATCTTCTTGTTGAAGTTTCAGTCGTAATAAGAAGACCTGTATGTCCTTACCCAATCCAAAATCCTAGACCACGACTGTTTCACCCAATTATCAATTATGAATAGGTATATGTAGTGGCTTCTTCTAGGCTTCACATAATTCACTACAAGTGGGAAGTTCTTGCGATGCCTGAGGAAAATAGAGAATCCTTGTTGCAAACCCCCTTGGAGGTTTCCTTCTTTGTGAACGAGATTGCACCTTGGGTGATTACTTCAAGGGGTTATAATAAATACTTCTTACACCTTCATTGGTTGGACTTGGATCCTCATCATCTTAGGCTAACCTATGGATGACCATATTTGGCTTCTTACTACATTGACCCCGGGATTTAATCACCTTCTTTGAATAAGTGGGTTTGCTTGGTTGTTCTCTTTTAGAATTATTTATCTAGAAGTGTGATTTTTGGTGTTGCACTTAGACAACCATAGAATTTATTTTAATTATCTGAGCTTTGCAATATTGTCATTCAGTTCTATATTTTCGAAGTGGCTAATCAATTGCCCCACTAGTCTTGGAGGAATCAAGGTTTTTCTCCCTAACACACGGGGTTGCCTTCAATGAGGCATAAACTTGAAGGTCTTGATCCATTTACTAGTAAGGAAGAAGATGAAGTGCATAATTCTTTGCATAGTCCTATAAGGGACCGAGATCAAGTGAACCTTTCACTTGGAGATGAAGGAGAGCAATTTTTTTGAGATATTTTAGCATTGAAATCCCTTGGAGAAGCGATGAGGTTCATCCTCCTCCTCCTCTTCCTTAAGGATATTTTGACCCTCTAGTGGTAGAGCACTTTGATAACTCTCCTCCAATAAAATTTAACCCTCCACTTGTTGATCTTTTCCATCGAGGATGTTAGATGCAGACCCATTGAGTTGAAGAATTAGGGGTTTTCTTCAAAGACAATTTCTTTGTCCTCTATACTTGCAAACATGGCTATAAAAATGCCCTTCAAACCAAGCTTCAGATATACCTAACCCTTGGGCTTCCAATTTGAGTTATCCACCAAATTAATTCTCTCTTTTAGGGCCAAATCTCCTTGAACTTCCATATAACTGCATGATCCTTCATGCATTACATGTAGTTGCCAATTTTGGGCGAGGTAGCTTCATATCTAGGGTTTTCAATGATTTTGTCTAGGCAACCTCTAGGGTTATTATTGACTCTTTTGTTTAGATTTGGAGTCTTGAATGTGCTTTTCATGCTTGAAACCTTTGGGATTCCTTTCACCCAAATTTCCTCAGTCTTACTCAATTCCCTTGACAGTAAAATCTTCAAAGAAGGTATCTCCACGAGGCCCATGGGTCTCGTTACTATATCTTCTTCCACCATTATTACCCTATGAATCAACTATTAATGTTATCCATGCAAACTGGCACCTCCAACAAATCCTAGCCTCCATGCTCCCATCTTTCATCTGGACAAGGTCTAGGAACAATGTTGAAAACTAGTTCCTCTTTATAAGTAGTTTAAGTTAGATGTCAAATTTGAATTTTTGAGTTTTATATGCTTTATAGGTTGCATGCTTTGAGTAATTTGAACTTTTCATTGCATTTTAAAAGTAGAGTAGTTCATTTTATAGCTTGATTTTCAAAGCCAAATAAAGTAATGGTGCTTCAGGTTAAAGAAGTTGTGTGGGTGAGCCACATTACTTTCAAAACAATTTTTCATTTCACATTCTTTATTTTATTGTTTCTTTTATTCTATCAATAACATCATCAATCTTTCACTATTTTCCTTGTTGAGTAAATAAATCCACTAAAAGCAATGCTTAACTTAAAAAGAAACTAGACTCTTTTTCTTTGATAGAAAACATATAATAGTCTAAGATTAGGGCCTTGGTTGCAAGATTGGAGAGTAAATTATCGAAGGCCATAAAATGAAACTGGAAGTTGACTAAAGAGTGAAAATTTCATGTAGTAGTGAGTGATACTTATTGGGAAAGAACGTTTGACATAGGTGCCAAGCACTATTCCAAAGTTACTTAAGTGTTGATATTATCCCCTAGTACCTATTTAGTAGGTGGGCATGTAATATGGGACTTGTTTCAAGTTGGCATGTTACTCAGAGTGACATCTTCTTGTTGAATTTTCAGTCATAATAAGAAGTGTTGTATGTCCTTTCCCAATGTAAAATCCTAGACCATGACCGTTTCACCCTATTATCAATTATGAATATGAATATGTAGTGTCTTCTTCTAAGCTTCACATAAGTGACTGCAAGTAGGAAGTTCTTGCGATGCATGAGGAAAATAGAGAATCCTTGTCGCAAACCCCCTTGGAGGTTTCCTTCTTTGCGAATAGGATTGCACCCTGGGTGATTAATTCAAAGGGTTACAATAACTACTTCTCACATTCTCATTGGTTGGACTTGGGTCCTCATCATCCTAGGCTAACCTATGGGTGACCATATTTGGCTTCTTACTTTCTTTGACCCCAAGGTTTAATTACCTTCTTGGAATAAGTGTGTTTGCTTGGTAGTTGTCTTTTAGAAGTCTTTAAATAGAAGTGTGATTTTTGGTGTTTCACTTAGACAACCATATGATTTATTTTGATTATTTGAGATTTTCAATATTGTCATTTAGTTCTATATTTTCAAAGTGGCTAGTTAGTTGCCCCACTAGTCTTGGAGGAATCAGGGTCTTCCTCCCAAACACACGGGGTTTCCTTTAACGAGGCATAGACTTGAAGTTCTTCATCCCTTTACCAATAAATAAGAAAAGGAAGTGCATATTTCTTTGCATAGTCCTATAAGGGACCGAGATGAAGTGAGCCCTTCACTTGAAGATGAAGGAGAGGACTATTTTTTGATAGATTTTGGCATTGAAATCCCTCGGAGAATTGATGAGGCTCATCCTCCTCCTCCTCTTCCTTAAGGATATTTTGACCCTCTAGTGGTAGAACACTTTGATAACTCTCCTCTAATAAATTTATACCCTCCACTTGTTGATCTATTAGATCCTCTTATCGTTCAAGTAAATGAGTTTATTCTTAGGGATATTTATGCTTTTCTACCCTCTCTCCCCCATTCCAATTTGGGGATGTCAAATGAAATTGTCTCCATGGATTCAAGGGGGTGAAAACCATGCCAACCCTAGTTTTTTTTGCTAGGGGCAATAATGTCTCCATCAAAATGTCAATTTGTAAGGTTAATCCCTCTATTAGTGTTCCTCTAAGCGACATAAATGTCTCTTCAAGAATATTGATTGTTATTGCAAGTATCCCATCGAGTAAATTTTCATTCAAGAGTGGATACATTCCTAGAGTTGGAGTCTCATTACAGGAAAAACATTCCCAATTCTAAATTCTCCATAGGAATTGGGAGCTTTTTTAGTGCCAAATTCCTATTGGTAGCACAATTGTTTGTAATTTTGGAATTATGTTTGGTGGAGAAGTTACTCCTAGCAAAAGTTATCAAATGAGTACTAGACATGTCCCTAACAAGAGAAGTGTCTCAAGGGGTAGTAATATAGGAGGTAGTATTTTGCATGGTGGGATGTCAGGGTCATCCCTTAGTAACCCTAATTCCATTCTCATGTCTTTGTTCCCAATTTTCGTAACTCTTAACTTTACCTGATTTGTTTCATATGACAAATAACTCAATTATCCATCATCTTTCATGGCGTCCCATTCCCACGAAGCTACCTTTAGACATCCCAAAGTTTGAAGGAAAAGTTAGAAAGGGCCCATATAATCACATGATTACATTTTATCTATGGTTTTATTATAACTCCCTCATGAAGGTTGAAATGAGGTTACCTATTTTCTAGAGAAGCCTTACATAGATTATGACCAAATGGCGTATTAAATTGCCTTGTGCATCCCACGATTTTTTTTCATCCTTGGAAATGGAGTTCTTAACTCACTTCTAATACCCTATCTACTACGAGACCGACACTAAGCTCCTGACATCCTTATGACATAACACTTCCACTCGTATATCTGATCATATGCATGAGTGGAAGATAATATGCTAGATGATTAGAGTTAATATACCAGACAAAATCCTAGCAGATTGATTTGTGAAGACTTTGTTGTCCAATATTTCCAAGGATGTTGCCCTGTCAAGTGTAGTTACTGAGGAGTAGATCATCCTTAAATCCCAACAGTTTGAATTAGCTTATCCATAATCTTGGATGTTATATGAAATCATTCCTAATGCCCCTATATCCAACACTGAGAGAATATGACAAGTCCTCATGCCAATGACATTATAGAATTGACTAGAAATGTGGTTGTGCATCAGGTTATAAGTCAATTGGAGTAGATGTCCATTTACAATAATGATCATGTTGCCACATCTTATGCCCAATTTGCCTCCACTCCCATCCAAACCTCAAAAGTCAATATGGCCCAATCTATGAACTTGAAAGAAACTAGAAATATGGGGGTAATAAAAAGAAAAATTGGAAAAAAAGGTATAGGGGAATGGTACAATGAATGATGGTACAAACATTAGTGTTGAGAGCGAAAAGGAGAAGAAGAAAGTTTAATTTCTCTATAAGATATGTAAGGAAAATCATATTACTCAATATCAATTCCCTAATATGGAGAAAATTGTGAGATGTTTTGCTCAACATGGTGCACAACAACCACAACCTATTGTCCTTCATAACTCATTTCCTCCTCCTTAGTAATAGTTGGTTTCTACTAGCCTTACACCTTCACAAGGGGGAAATTAGGGTACCCCTCTACAAGGGGGAAATCCATCAAATGCTAACATATACATTTATAATGCTCATATATGAAATCTCATCAGTTGTCACTAAGTCTTTTGGTCCTTTTCAAACCTTGTATTTGAAATAGAACTTTGCAGTAGTGCACTTAGTTTCCTTCCAATTGTCTTGTTTTGGGAGGGAATAGAGATTCACACCAAGACCTTCAACGTTTAAGTGAGAGAGTGGATATATTGTCTCTATATGCATTTGTTTGATGTTGAATATGCCTATCAGGATATTTAGATGGCTACCTCTAGACCTAGTCAAGATATTCATCCCTACAAGGAGTATGATCAATTTACTTTGTCCATTTGGGTCTTCAACCCTCTTACTTATGACTAGTACAGAAAGGTCGTGGGATGATGTGCATCAGATATTGTATTTTCTCCTCGGACTGGATTAATTGGAGGTTGGAGAAATAAGTTTGATATCAAATATCGATATAGACACATAATTTATATATAGAGGTAAATATGGAAAATATATCTACAATAATGCCAATCAACATCTCTTCAAAGCCCGAGATTGTTGAAAATTTCATTATTGTAGCTAATCGTTCTCCCAAAGAAGTTGAAAATTTTTAAAGAATTTCACAAGATGTTTTCTTGGTCATACAAGGAAATGCCAGACATTAATCCTAGTATAGTCAAACATGAGATTAATACATATGATAATGTCAAACCTATTCGATAGAAGATGCAACCAATTAATCCGAAGAAGGAAATTGCTATCAAGGTAAAGGTATAAAAATTATTAAACACATGATTTATCTGTCGTGTTCCCCTGATCAAATGGGTGTCCAACCCAGTTCATTTTGATAAGAAGTAAGGGGCTATTAGGGTCTATATTGATTTTCATGATTTGAATAAGGCACGCCCTAAAGATAATTATACACTGCCTTTTATTAATCAAATTATCAACGAGTGTATTGAAAATGAATTCTTCTCCTTCATGGATAGATTTTATAGTTACAATTAGATCTACACTTGCAAGGAGGATCAAACCAAGACTACCTTTATCTATCTTTGGGGCACATTTGCCTATTGAAAAATGACATTTAGTCTTACAAATGTTGGAGTCACTTTCCAACAAGCCATGTTGTATTCATTTCATGATATAAAGCACATTATGGAGGCATATTTGGATGAATTAGCTACCCATTCAAATAATATAACTGAACATCTAGCCCATCTCTGAACTATGTTTAGTATACGTCAGTTTTATAAAATTCATTTAAATTTGCATAAATGCATTGTTTCAGTCATGGTTGGGAGATTAGTTAGATTCATAGTATCTAGGTAAGGTATTATGGTGGATCCCTTCATGGTTGAGGTAATACTTTAGTTACCTTCCCCTATTGTCAATTTTCTAATGATCCAGGTGGATATTGGTGGCCACCCACCTATTCCAATTGGCTCCTCTTGACAATTTTTAGTTTAGCACATTCTTCTGCACTTATTTTTAATTGTGGGTTCTAAACTTCCATGGATTTATGAATCCCTACACAACTTCCAGGTGGAGATTGGTGGTTGTCCACCTAATCCAACTGGCTTATTTTGGAAGTTTTCATGTCAGTACATCTTTTTGTACTTCCAAGGCCGTTTTGGGGCCCTAAAGAACATTTTTTTGGCTTGCCATAGTCAAACTGTAGACTGAGTTATATTTTTATGACATAATGTGTATTTCTCAAAAAGACCTTTCCAACAGGCTATCATGTGCCTAAAACAAAAGTCATATGCAAAAGTTACGAACCCAGGAAGTTGAGGTACCAACTTACCCATCGGGGCCCACATAATTTTTGGCGTTTCATATCCTAGGGTTAGGTTTTTGGATGTCTATGGTTTTGGAATTCATGAGTAATATTTAAAAGGTTTATGGAGCCCCATTGTAATCCTTCTGCTCATATGCATGCACGTAGTAACCACATCTCTTCTCAGAGATAGCTACCACCATTCGAGCAAGTTGTGTTTAGTTCTGCAGTTTTACAATTTCAACCTATTTTATTTATTCAATAGAAGTTATTGTTCACTGGATATCTGTTGTTTTTCTCCATATCTTTGTGTTATTGTATTCAGTCTGTTATTCCTTTCATTCCGCTCATAAATCCGGATCAGTGGTATCAAAGCGGTCTGCTCTTCATTTATTTTTCTTCATGCATGTCCCTGAAAAAATCTGGGTATTGCAAGAAGTTGGGCTCGAATCAATCGAGCCTTTGCAAGATCGACCACGTCGAGCCCGATAAGAACCAATGGGGGACGAGAAGAAATATGATGGAGTAGGAGATCATTTTAAAATTTTGCTCGAGGAATCTCTTGTGCGACAAAGGAACAAAATGATGGACAACTTTGCACAGATGCTTCTGTGACTTTCCAAAGGAGACACATCTTCATCAAGCGGCCATGCAACCCCCTTCAAGGTACAAGTAAATTTTGATATTCCATTATTTGAAGGACTGATAGATGCAGATGGTGTAGATAAATGGTTGAATCTACTCGAAGGGTATTTTTCGGTCCACAATTTTTCCGACAAGGAAAATATTACTTTTTCACTCCTTAAGGTTGTCCCCCATGTTAAGGACTGGTGGGATACTTACTCTGAGCAAAGGGCCATAGAGGAATCTGCATTATTTGCAATCACCCCCACCTGGGATTCCTTCAGGGATGCCATTAAATAACAATACTACCCTTTTGGAAGCTACGAGGACCAGTACACAAGATGGACCACGGTGTGTCAAGAAAGGGACCAAACAATACTAGATTTCACCAATATTTTCCATACTTTGCACACCAAATTTGGTATCAAAGACTCTTAATGAAATTTGGTGCTCAAATACCACGACTGTCTACATAGATACATTCAAACAAGAATGGATTTTCTGGACATCGCATCATTAAGTGAGGCTTATAGATATGTTTTCAAGCTCGAGCATAAATTTAAGCAGAAGAGGCGAGAGTTTGGATCTGCAAATTCCTCACAGCCAAAGTAGGGAAAAGGTGGTCCCAATCCACCAAAAAAGGGACATAGAAGAGATGGCCACTCTCAGAACAACTAGTCCAAGCCATAACCCAATAAGGGTAATGAGAATTCAAAGAAGGACACGGGAAAGTGGTGGGAATTGTAGATGTTTGGACAACATCGGGAAGACATTCTCTAAAGATAATAATTAATAAGTAAATGATAATAATAAATAGTTATTGATTATTCAAGGGACGCATCCTTTCATGGATGGTCACCTTATGTTCCCTATATATGGAACACTCATTATTGTGATAACATATTGAAAAAGGCCAGGTGAATTTTGTTTCCAATGGCATTGCCAGCGAGTGCAATGGCATCCTGTCATTGATACAACACCGCTTGGGAATCAAGAGCCAAGACAGAATTTCCAGAGCAACAAAGACATGCCATTTGAAGTAATTGTCATCATATTGTTCATCTATGATGCTGAGAAATCCTTCATTGTTATTATCTTCTTGTATGCCTCGTAGAAGAAGGAATTCCTCGTGCAAAAAGATAATGTAAGGACTGGTTCCGAGAGGATAACATTCTGTGAGTGCCTGGACAGATGTCGTGGGTTGTATGTTGAGATAGTATTTTGGGTCTAAATAGTTTGTCATGATATTGCAGTTCTTTCATCTCTTATTTATAATGCGCATTTTAGCCGTTAATATAATACAGTCGCGCACCTCGGGTAGGTCTGATATCCTCTGGGAATACTCGATCGACCTCCAAAATGGAGTATACACATGACCCGCTTATACTTCCTGGTTTGTTTAGCATCTGAGCAACTTTCTTCTTGGCATGCAATAGGGTCTCCTTGGGATCCTGATCTTGATTCTTTCCTTGATACAAAATGGCCACCGCACTGCGCCTCATCTCTCATCCCTGAAGTAGAGTTTAGAATGGGAAATTACATTTCTTGCTCTTCGAACTCTGTCACTTCCGGCACTATGAAATTCATAAACTCAAATGGTATCATTCAGAACCTTCAGAGGCGGGTAAAGGCGACAGAGTTGATGCTGGACAAATTTTACGAGCAACAGAAACCAACAATGGTTACTGCATGCAACATGTGATTAGGGTTGGTAAAGAGATTGGCACACAGAGTGAGCTTTGCTATTGTGGCCTACCGCAGTAGGCTCAGGATCATTTATGCCAATAATGAGGATTAACAATTAAATTATAAAATCGTATGGGAAAAGTCGTGCATGTTTTGCGTAATATCTTGCTACCATTTCAACTATTTGTTGGATTTTGGAAGATCGTGAAGCTGACACCATTTGGGGTGATCATACAAAGCATAATGGGTTGGTTGCTTCTACAGTTCGGCCTCTCGCCAACTTATTCCCAACTGCTATGTTTACCTGGTTGTGTCTTAAAAACAGTCCAATGACATGTCATCATGGAAGCAGATCAATCGACCCTGCGGAGGGAATACAAGATGCATGAGATATTTGAGATCAAATCATCCTACTTGGGACATCAATTCCATTTAGAAAGAAAGGAAGGAAGCATGTTGTTCCTCGATGGGAAATGACATATTATATTACGGATACGATGTTGAAATATTTTGTGAGGATGGTAGACGTGGCACCCAAGACAATGTTGAAGTTTGTAAAGGTGGGTGGTGTGGTCTTATTGCTAATAATGAAGAAATCTAATTGGGTGCTTACTGTACTGATAAGATTTTTCTCAGCACTGATGGAGTTCAGTCCAAGACTAAGGGACTACCTTTGTGCCAAAATGAGTGGATTGTTTGGCTGGGAAATACTTTTTCTATGTGAGAAACTTCTTGAGTCAATGAGGAGGCACTTGCACTCTTTGGGGATATGGGTGGAGAATTTGAAGTTCTCAAACCCTATACAATCAAGAGTTTCCAAGAAGGAAATATGTGCACTGATATGGGAAGGTGATAAAGTTCAAATTTTTGTTCCATGGTTAACCTATTAAACTCAATTGTCTATTTGATGGAAAGAAATGAAAAATTTGAAGTATGGGCCAGTACTCTTGCAACGTTTTATGTGTGTTGCGATTCAAATGAATTTGAGAAGCTATGTAAAGTCCCAGTACATGATGTTGAGAAAGCAAGCATGGAAACAATTTTAGTGTATGTAGAGGCACTTCCAGAGAGGGAGGCGGTACTACATGCAAAGGGAGCATAGACAGAGGACGAGGTATCCTTTAAGAGATCTAGTTGTACTACATGCAAAGGGAGTAGAGACAGAGGATGAGGTATCCTTTAAGAGATCTAGAGGGTATCACATGGAGATTGATCATGTAGCTCCAGTTAATGTTTCCAAAGATATTGTATTAGGTCGAAAGGTAGTTGCATGGGCTCGTCAGACTCTACAGGAGGCATAAAGACATGTATATCCTCATGGTACCTTCTGAGAGAGCAAGAGACTTTAGAGATATTCATGTTATGCCACAGCTATGAGCCATGTCATTCGTTTTGAGCCGTCCTGTTATGAGGAGGCAACTAGTCATCCTATATGGAGAGATGTCATGATGGAGGAGTATCAATCCATCATGAAGAATGATGCATGGGATATTTTTCTAGACCTGAGAGGAATTTTGCAGTGACTTGTAAATGGATCTACAAGATCAAACACATAGTTGACGGCAGCATCGAGAGGCCCAAAATGAGATTTGTTGCTAGAGGATTCTCTCAGATGGAGGGAATAGATTATGAGGAGGCATTTTCTCCTATTGCTCGATACACTTCTATCTAGATGATTATTTCCCCTGTAGCATTCATGGGTTGGAGAGTACATCAGATGGATGTAAAGGCAACCTTTCTCAATGGAGAGATTAAGGAAGAAGTATACATTGAGCAGCCAGATGGTTTCGTGATACATGAGAAGGAGTCCCATGTGTGCAGGTTGAAGATGGCCTTGTATGGAATCAAGCAACCACCACGAGCTTGGTATGCAAGGATTGATGGACACTTGATGATTTTTGGGCTTCAACAAAAGTGTTGTGAATCCCAACCTATACTACAAGACTGTTAACGGTGAGGCCTTGATTCTGGTCCTCTACGTTGATGATTTATTCCTCATCGGTATAGAGAGCCTTATTATTAAATGAAAGTATGCGTTGGCCTCTGAGTTCGAGATGAAGGACCTTGGTATGTTGCACTACTTCTTGGGACTAGAGGTGTGGCAGAGAATAGATGATATCTTCCTCAATTATAGGAAGTACACAGTTGAGATATTCAAGAAGTTTGAGATACTAAACTTGAAGCCCGTGAATACACCAATGATGACGAATCTGAAGAAACTAAGTGTGTCTTCTTCTGATTATGAAGAAATTGATCCGACTCTTTATAGACACGAGGTTGGATAACTGATGTATCTGGTTAACACCAGACCAAATAATTGCTATGCAGCGAGTGCACTTAGCTAGTTTATAAGTCAATCGAGATAGACACACTAGATTGTTGCGAAGCATGTGTTGAGATACTTGCAAGGCACAGTTCAACATGGTCTGAGATATACTTCCGGTATTGATATGATATGGCAGGAATATATCGATTCTGATTGGGCAGGGATCACAGTGAAAAGAAAGAGCACCTTCAGGTGTTGCTTCACTTTGGCATCTTCCATGGTTTCCTGGTGTAGTAGGAAACAAACTTCTGTGGTTTTGAGCACAACAAAAGCAGAGTACATTGCATTAATTATGACAGTTCGTGAAGCAGTGTGGCTTCACAAGCTCCATGCTGATTTATTCAAACATGTGCTGGATTCCACCATTATTCATTATGGTAACTAAAGTTGTGTGAATATCTATGATAATCCAGTGTTTCATGACAAATCGAACCACCTTGAGGTCATGTACCATTTCATCCGAGACATGGTGTAGATGAAGGAAGTATTGGTGCAGTACCTTCCTACAGATGAGCAAGTTGCTGATGTTCTTACCAAACCAGGATGAAGTTTAAGTACATCCGTGATAGACTCGGCATGGCAGAGAATGCCTCCCTCACTGAGAAGGAGTGTTGATGTTTGCAGCTTCCTGAGACATTCTCCAGATCGTACTCCTCTGTGACTGAGTTGATTTTATTTGTGATGACACTTATTCGAGAAGGGATAAGTGGGGCACTTATCTGAGAAGGGATAAGTGTGGTTGGGCTTATAACCCAATGTCCCATGCAGAGAGCACATGAGGACATGTCAAGGGAGTTGACCCTTGACGTCATACACTATGGGAGTTGACCCTAGTGTTTCTAGAGGGTGTAGCCTCTAGAATTCCACATGGAGTGTCATGTGTGACAAACTTTCTCTAGATTGTACTCCTCTGTGAATTGAGTTGAGTTGATCTGTGAGGACACTTATCCGAGAAGGGATAAGTGGAACACTTATTCGAGAAGGAATAAGTGCAGTTGGGCTTATAACCCAACATCCCATGTGGAGAGCACATGAGGACATGTCAAGGGGGTTGACCCTTGATGTCATACACTATGGGAGTTGACCCTAGTGTTTCTAGAGGGTGTAGCCTCTAGAAGTCCACATGGAGTGCCATGTGTGACAAATTTTCTCCAGATCGTACTCCTTTGTGAATTGAATTGAGATGATCTGTGAGGACACTTATCCGAGAAGGGATAAGTGGAACACTTATTTGAGAAGGAATAAGTACATTTGGGCCTATAACCCATCGTCCCATGTTCATAGAACACGAGGACATGTCAAGGGAGTTGACCCTTGATGTCTCACACTATGGCGAGTTGACCCTAAATGTTCCTCGAGGGAGTAGCCTCTAGAAGTCCACATGGGAGTGCCATGTGTGACAAAGCTTTTGCTGCTATGGTGGTTTTGTATCACTGGTGGAGACTGCATGTCTCTGGACAGTAGTTGTGTAATTCTATGGAAAGATACCCCCCTAGCTAAGAGGGAGTGTTGATGTTTCAGCATCGGGCATAACTTGTCCTGCATTGGGCTGCAGACCAAGGGAGATAGGATACATTTATCACAAAGGTGCACTTGTGATAAATGGGCCCATACGTAGTCCTTCCTTGATCATGACAAGGAATAATATGGACTAGAGGTGCTTGAAGTGCTTTCTATGTGTTAGTTAGCATCAAGTCGACATTCACTCATAGGTGTGTGCCTGTGGTGAAATATCCTGGTGTGTTCTTTGTCCTAGTCATGTGACTTGACAAGGATTGATAAAGACACAAGATGCTATATGATGTTACAGGCGGACCCAAAGTGAGCATAATATTAGAGAGAGATGTCACCCAAGACTGTCAGACAAGTGTCATGAGTCTAGGGTGAAGTTTGTATGCTTCAAAGACAAGAGTGGCATGTCGCAGAATGTCTCCCTCGTTGAGAGGGAGTGTTGATGTTTGGAAAACATTGGGAAGACATTCTCTAAAGATAATAATTAATAAGTAAATCATAATAACAAATAGTTATTGATTATTCAAGGGACCCTTTCATGGATGGTCACCTTATGTTCCCTATATATGGAACACTCATTATTGTGATAACATATTGAATATCGATCATATCTCATTTGAAGAAAAACAACAGGAATACCATAAAATTTCTTGGCACAACACTGGAGAATGTTACTCCAAGCAATCACTAGTGGACGAACTGAAAGCTTCATTGCCAGAGGCAGATTCTGACTCTGAATCAAATCCAGAAAGTGGGAAGTAGATCATCGATGCCAAACCCAGTGCCACTGTCGCTACCAACAAAGTCCAACCAAACAAACCAGAAGAACCAGAGGAAGGGGGATGCCTCTTTCACTCACATATGTCGGTGAAGGGGACTCCGCTATATTTCATTGTCGATAACGACATTTATAAGAAATTGATTTCAGCAGAGGTTGTCAAGTGGCTGGTGTTGAGCACTCAACACACCCTAAAAGACTCTATCAATTTTTTGCTTTTTGGGTACCACTTGATCTTTTGCACTGTTTGATTCGACTTCATTTCGAGAAATGTTTTGTCTTTGCTTATTTTCATGACTCTCACCACCTATTCAAATTTGTTTTGAACTTATGAAACCCCATGACTTAAAAGGCCTTAACACGTGAATAAAGAATCAACAACCAAAACACTTCACTCGACGTGCTCCGATTCGGCATCGGAAAGAATCCAAAGATGGAAAAGAACCACTCGGGAAACCTCAGTCACCGTGCACTGATCTCCATCGACATCGACAAAAGGAATTTTTTTTTTTGCTTCAAAATATTGCATAAGGATATCGCTGATAGTCGATTCCCCTTTTGTATCGGTAAAAGAGGAAGGGGATAAATGTTTACAAAGAGATAAAATATATCGCCGATAGTCGATGCCCGATACGCTTATCAGAATCGAGAAAAGCCTAAAATATCGCAACAAATATTATGACCGCGTTAAAATGTTATTCCCAATCACCAATCCCCGATGCGTTTTTGACTTCGCGACTTTTTCGAGGAAGCTAATCCGAAGAAAAGCACTTGATATGTTTATCTCCGATCCCTGACCCTGGATACTTTTTCAACATCGGCAAGTTAAGGTTTGTTTTAGAACGAATAACTTAAGGAAAGTCCCGACTCCGATTAATACACGCGAATTAGGTCATTGGTCTTCAAAGCCACATGTCTTTACGAGATTGGAGAACCGTATGGTCTAGTTTTACCCCGAGTCATTCTTGGTCCCCTAGGTCCGAGTCACATCTCCGAGTCAGCTTTGCCACGACAGCATTGTACGGTAAGATTGATTGGTGTCGGATCTTTTTGCAGAAGAACATCAACGAAAAACATTCATAGCACCTCCCCGACCCCGATCCACCCACAGAGAGAGCGACACGATGGGACGTTTTAGCGTTAGATATGATCAGATTTTGAGCATTTAAGGGGATAATTAATACCAAATCTCGCATTAGTTTCTACCTCGTGCACCAATCAAAACAACCGTTTAAAATCACCAATAGATCACATCACCCTGCGCCTCCTCCATCAACCGACGATGAATTTAAGTTGTAGAGATTCAGTGGCAGATTTGTTTAAATTTCACTCATCACCCGAATTGAATGGCTGATGTGACACAGTGAGTTCTTCCATGGTTTAAATTCTCTTGAGACATTGTAAATGAAATCATTCTGCGTGTAAGGAAATTCAGAGCATCTGAAGAGGCAAGACGAGTAATTTGAAGGCTACAAATATCCCGTGAGTATCAAAATAACCAGATTTTAGCAAGCTTCACAAGTATGTATCAAAGTCTTTAAATTTTACATGGCTACAAATTATATGTTTCTTATCCGGTTTTGTTATTTACACAGTCTCTAAAGGTTTATTCTAATTGCAGGAACAATGCTGCCAACAAAGCCAACCACCAGAGGATCGCCAAGAGCACCAAAGCTGAAAGAACCAGAGGTAGGCGAAGGTTTCTCTTCAGGGGCCGCAAAACAATTAGAATACACTATGAGGCTAGAAGTTGTCATTAAGACAATGATGATGAAGGTTTTCATCCAACCTACAGCCTTTGGAGATACAGAGGCAAGCACATGGTCCAAGATGGAACTCTCACATTAGGGAGAGGTCTTTAAAAAGATCATCCGGGATGAATACTCAGAATATATCCCACATAATGATTCATATATGAGAGCGCTCGATGACAAGGTGTTTCCAAAAATACGACAGTCGTACCTACATATGGTGGCAAGAAGAACCCTCGTTTTTCCCTGTATAGAACTCTTGAAGTGGCTCATCGACCACATAGACACACATTAATGTTTAATCAATGATGACAATGGTGGGTGTGTCAGGGTGTTCCTTCCGGTAGAGGTCCATAAATACTACAAACTCCGAGACCTCGAGGAGTGCCTAAATACAGATTTCGTCACGAAGTTCTATGAGCACTACAACACCAGCCAGGTGATGGCCTCATGGTGGGGGAAAGACAAGAAATACACCAACCGGAGAATTGGCTGGTACCAGACGACCAAATTAAGGGAGCCATACATCTATTTGATGGCTCTCATCTGCCGATTATATGGAGAGAAGGACTACTCCCGATTTTCAGAGGCATGGATGCCCTTAGCTTACACAGTGGAAATTTCTGGGAGCGGTTTCAACTTGGGAGTGATCATTTCTAAACAACTAAGCATCTATATATAACAGGCTCAGACGCCGAAGGAAGGAGAGACACCATCTTTCTACATGGCTTCATATCTGCTTGATTTCATGTGTGCCAGAAACATCTTCGCCGGCATGAATCCGAGTTGGCATGTTGCAGGGCTCCCGATCCATGTCTACTTCAACATGTTATGGGAGAACATGTATAAAAATTCTTACTCCCTCATCTGTGATGAATTCATCGCATAAATTTATTTCATTCTTTCCAGGAAGGAATGCCCAACACTATCGATTGCATCCAAGAAAATGATTTCCAATGTAGGCCACTGGTACTTGGACGAGCGCGAAACCTACATCAGGGTGTTTGGGGCCACTGGAGAACCACATATTTTACCAGCTCATGTCTGGGGCTGGCTTGTAGTAGGATAAATATGCTATCAAACCATCTTGCAAGGCTACAATGCCAACCTGGTCAAGGACAATAAGCGGGCGTTCATTCCCTATGGTTTCCATGTAGGTTTCTACTTGGTTAAAGATACAACTCAAGCCAAAAAAGAAGGGCTAAGACATCTCGAGTTCAGATTGCAGACAAGTTGATTCTGCAAGCATGATCCAAAGGGATCGGTATTGCAACATGCTTCAGAAGTGTCATCCAACTGGTTGTACGCCCATGACAAATTTTAAGATGAAGTCTCCACGGAAAATGCCTAGGACTGGGACGAGGTGGTAGCAAGGATGGTTAACCACAAAATGACCAGGTTCAGGGCCATGAGCCTGGATGAATAGGCGAAGACCATAGAGAAATCAACTCAAGAGGCTCTCATAGCCAGGGAAGAAATCAGAGTGACAGAAGCAACAGAGGTTCCCTTGGTGGCTCCGGTGCAGGATAAATGATTTCCTATGACACAGGATGCATGGGAAAGGGGTTTTCTCAGGATAGAACACATGCAACGAGTAATTGATTAGATGCAAGACGAACCGGACCTCATAGGAATGATAGGGGCCTCTACTGACAACCCAAATGAAATCCGGGTAGGTCCAAGCGTCCTTGAGCTAATAAAAATTGATGAAATTGCCGAGTTAGATAACCCTGAAGTTACAATGCCACATGCCAGATCACCGGGGGGACGTTTCATCTTAGCCAAAGATATTAAGAACATCAGGGAGAGCAAGTGCACCAAACCCCCTTCACGAATTGATAAACATCTATGACGATGAAGAAAGTCCGAAGGTATCCCTGGTGACTCCTGTGCAGATCACAGAGGAAAAGGAGCCCGAGAAGGCATGTTCCCCAGCTCCCGACGCTCAAATTCGGAGCCCTTCACAGAATGACCAGGATGTTGAAAGTGTCTTAGACATTGAACTACTCGATGTACTAGAAACTCAAAAGGATAGTGTTACAGGATAAATTGGTATATACGGACACTAACAGATCTCCCTAGATCCACCTGGATCTATAACAAAACATGACAGGACATGACTATTTCTCTAAGTTGCAGTCATTGAATCTACTACCAAGAAGGAATGAGTGACATACCTTTATATCGATTCCTTAGGTCTCTGTTGTTCCTACTTTGCTCCAATGCTCTTGTGAGATCAGGTCCAAGACAACACAAACCAACCAAAGTGAAGATAGAAAAGTATATTCAATGTCAACCTATGCATATGATCAAGGAGTTATGCAATAAAATAATAGTGATTTTATGGGAAAGGGACATGCCACTGTATTATATTAAATGAAAGTAGAAGATACAACCAGATCGTCTTGATGTCGCAAGCTTCCTTTCAGTGGTCCTTGGTTCCAACACACACACACTTGCTCCACACTTGCATGAAGAAGATCCAGTACAACTTGATAGAAAAATAGAGTCTTCAAGCTTCAATCCAAACAGGGTTCTTCACACAATTCTTTCATCAATTCTCCATTCAATCTTGCTTAACCTCTTCCTTGAGAAACCGTTCATTATATAGGAGAAGAAGAGATGGTTAAAGGGATGAGGATGATCCCACTAAATCTTAGAAGTCAGTAGGATTCCAACCATGCGAATGCCAACTCATTTTCTAGAAGATACTCTTCTAGAACCTTTGTAACTTCCTCTTCCTTTCAAGCTTCAAAACAGGTTCACACCCTACCTATAGAGCAGACTGTGAACACCTCACAGGCTAGGTATAGGGTTGCCTGTGAGAATCAAGATTCTCGCACCCTACAACATAGTCATCTTGTGAACTCATCTTAAAAATATGTTTTATGGAAGAAGACAACAATCACTTTTCTTAGGCAAAAGGTCCTTATGAGAGCCTGAACACACAACTGTAGAGACACCACCAGAGTGACCAAAATAATGTGTAACAGAATGCCCCCCAAAGTATGAGGCTGGAACTCGCGACAACCAGAATACTTTGTAAAATGCGTGTGTGTGTCAAAAAAAAGGATCACACCTAATCAGAAACCCGCAAACAATCAAGCATTTGTAGGATATAATACCAGTTCTAAGGTAGGCATTCCCATGCTCAGACCACAAATGAATGAAATCATAAATGTAGGCCATGGCCACCAATCATACATTGTGGATCCATGTCGCCAAAATACCACATAGCCACCAGGAATACACTGTGGATCTATGTGTTTAGAAGACACCGATTAGGACATAGCCACGTGACATACAAAGTGGATCCATGCCGCCAAAATACCACATAGCCACCAGGAATACACTGTGGATCTATGTGTTTAGAAGACGTCGATTAGGACATAGCCATGTGACATACAAAGTGGATCCATGCATCAATACAAATCATAAATACTCCAACGCAACCTGGGCCAAAAGATAAGACCTAGGGTCTTCAATCTCGTTGTCTGAAAAGTACGAATCTAACCATGTGATTAAATGTGTCGAAGTCAAACACCGTAGAAACCACTCGATTACCGATCATTGATAAAAACCGTTAACAAGTGCGAGGGAAATCATCATTGATGTTAATGACTCCCAAGGTACCTAAGTACAATCTGAACAAATGTGAATAAATGAGTTGAAGTCGAACATTCGGTGGAATATCTTGATTAGGGACCAATGATGTGAATCCACTGTCGAAAGCAAAGAGACCTGCCATTAAGGCATGCAGGATCTAAGGTACTAAATGATTTCTAAGTCTTATTCCCAGATAATGAGTTGGAGTCGATGGAAAAAGACTCGTTGCAGAAGGGCCTTGATGTATCCCCCATCAATGACATGAAATAAGTAAGAGATTTTGAGGGCAATTCAAAGTACGAATATGATTTGAAACGAACACAGGGAAGGCCGACATGGTAAGAATGGACAACTGTAGATGGCTGACTCAATGGAAGGCTTGTTTGGATTGCTCTTGAACATATGAACGACATGACAATGGTCTTGGCAGCATTGACTCAAAGACGACCCAAGATATGACCTTGTAGTAAGTCAGACGAGAGACAAATGGATTTCCCAACCCAGATTCAAATGACGAATAGGGAGTGTCATGTTCAAGAGCGACGCTTACTGCCACTTATACAAATACCGAAACATATCCCTTTCCCAAAATTCCCCCCACCATTTATGGCGAGTACCTCTTTATTTTTACACAAGCTTGAGGAGGATAACATATGCTTGTTGATGTAAGCTCATCCTTCGAACGAGTCCCTCGGAGTATGTTTAACGAACACTAAGAAGGAGTGGTTCAGTCCCGTAAGGGCCTTTCGATGTTTGTTTAATGAGTCCAAAGATAGAAAACTTGGGCGTTTTTCATGTTTTGAGAGTCTGAAAAACACTTAAAGAGAAACTCTCCTAGTTCCTTTTTTGTAAATTACTTCAATGAGACCAAAAAAGTGATAAACTATCGCCCATTGAACATTTTCTTCAAATACTTTTATGAGCATGAAAAGAACAAGATCCCTCGACAATCTTTTCGTTTTATGGAGCGTGAAAAGAGCTTAAAGGATACTCCCTTGTTTTTGTCATTTTCATGTTACCATAACAAGTACGAAAAGATGACAAAAGTATACTCAGTTATGCTCTCATGTATTTTTGAGCGCGAGAACGAACGAAGACTGAGCTCGAGGTTTTCCTTACAAAACCCTAAAAAGGTACTCATTCATGTGGCAAATATAAAAAGAGAAAATGCCCGTATACCGTCGTTTGGACTTCTAGGTCAACCATCTGCAAAAAACCATACTCACAAAACCATTAGGGTATTAGTTTTTTAGACAATAATAATAGAAATAATATAAAAATCAACGAAAAATAGTAAAAAGGTGAATAAATATGGGTAAAAAGGGCTTTTTACCATTTCATTGTTACTTTGCCAAAAACTTGTCCAACGCACCTCCTTTTTTTTCTCAAATTTCATTAGTCGATCGCGGGAGCTACAAGCAATCACTTAGCAAACAGTTTCAGCCAACGAGGTAATCTCTTGATTTTTCAACTTTTACATGGTTTACTTTTGATTTTTATTGGCAATTTCAGAGTTTTGAGTCCATTTTAGGGTTGGTAGGTGCGCTCAAGCATTCTCGCAGGTGGGCCATTCGGGACCTGCGAGAATCTAAGATTTTTGCAGGTGGGCTTCAATGCACTTGTGATAATCTCGCATTGTGCAAAAGCTTCACCTGCGAGGGCCAAAAAATAGATTTTGGTGTGTGGTTTTGCTCAATAAAAATTTGTTCAAGAGGTTAAAATGAGTTGCTGACTTCCTTCTCATGACTCCATTGCAGGTATTGATCATCATGATGTTGGAATGGAGGGAAAGGGAACACGAGGAGGATGATGCCATTGCCGAAAATGATCCGCATATAGTTGTTGCTCTCCGGGAATGTGGGGTCTTCAAATTTTTTAGGATCCCGGGCATGAGAGCCCAACTCAGGTTGTTAGAGTACCTGGTCCACATGTGGGATGTGGACGAATAGGTATTTCATGTAGGGGTCCACACGCTTTAGCTAGATATCGAGGATATCTATTTTCTGACGGGGTTGTCATGATGTGGATCCCATGTGACTTTGACTGGAGGTAGGGGTGGTGGACTTCTTATGAGTGAGTATGTTCGTCGACATTGTGTTCCTGAGGCAGAGAGAAGCAAGGTTAAGGTTTCCATTTGTGGGGTCCAAGATTTGACCCTACGGACTATCTTGTTTACCATTGCATGCATGGCTGGGAGTGTGGCTCCGCACATGGCTCTCCAGAGATATTTCTAATACGCAATAGAGTGCACAGAGCCTCGGGTTTTTAACTGGTCAGATGCGCTTCTCCGCAACATGAAAAGGAAATTGACCAAGTGTAGAAGGGGCGACCTAAAGAAGTTCGGGTACAGGTTGATTTTGGTGTCTTTCTTCCTTGAGAGGGTCCCATTGCTACGTCTACAAGTAGATTTGGGTTTACCAGATCCACAAGATTCGAGGATGCTGAGGTGGTGTAACCTCATGGCTTGGCACATAACAGGGCCTATAATCAAATATAATGATTTGTTTTTTGACTGGTTGAGGACCCAGATGCTGATGATCGATGATTATGCATATGCCGATTTGGATTTTCGAGGAGATCCAGATTTGGTCCTACCTGAGGATGCTCAGTGGGGTGACTTAGGTGAGAAGTACACATTTTGTTCTTTTTAAATGTTTTTGCAAATTTTATTATATAAAATGTTTTTATATTTTTGATCCTAATAAAAAATTTCTTTTGACAACACAGATGTGGGGCCGTATCGACCGCCAGGGACATCTCCCATTCAGAGGTGAGGAGAAGTGGCTCCAGTGGAAAGATGGGATGTTGAGGACTATGAGGCGATTGAACATAACTTAGAGGGACTGACTGCAGATGTCCCAGACATCACTATTGGAGAGATCCCGAGACGTTATCAGTGCCATACTGTGGGCATGTCCAAATCTCTCAGTCGAATGCTCCATAGGGTAGCCGGAGCAGTTGTATGTTATCGTGAGCGTCATCCGTGATGCTAATTTGTGGAAGCTATGGGCTTCATATTTTGAGATTTTGATCTTTGGACATAAACCTTTTGTAAAAAAATTTGATCGTTATATACATATATACGGCTTCTACCGGCTTATTTTGTGTTGTATAATACATGTGATGTGTGATTGGTTCATAAATGTCCCAAATGTCTATCTAGCACATAATTAGATAAGGCCTTAGTCAATGTATTTAGACATCTGGGAATGTGCTGATATTCGATATAATCAAAATAATGTTCCAAGAGGTGAATTCCTAAATATACCCGTAATAAAGTAGGACTTCCAATAGCATAGACATTACTTAACTATAGTACTACTAGTTGCGAATTGAGTCGTATAACCAGGTGGCAGATACCAAGTGAAATAGATTCAATCAACAATTTGATGACGACTCTATATTCTGCGATATTATTGGTCGCACAACCGAGGCAAACACCTCGTAGACTGATGAGTTTGTTTGTAGGTGCGTAAATTGCCCATGCAACAGAAGCTAAGTTCTGCGTACTACGATTAACACCATCAACTAAGCCAATGTGGGGTAGCGAAGACTCTGACATCTAGAAATCAAGTTCAACGCAAGGTAAGCGGTCGAGGCCAGAAACCAAATAACGAAAAAACACACTAAAGTAACACAAAAAAAGTATGATACAATAAAATACAAGCACTCATGCATGGATGATATAAGCATAGTAATTATTTAAGTAAAGCCCATTTCTGGGTTCACTCAAAGGGATACCATCATAGTCCACTAACTCGTAGGCTCCTTTTTCCAACACCCATCTGACGATATAAGGACCTCGCCACATAGCCTCAAATTTTTTGGCTCCTAACAAATCCCGATCTTGTTCTTAAAAGAGAACTAGATCTCCTTCAGAGAACACGCGTGGTTTGACATGTTTATCATATTGAGCTTTGACACGTTTCTTCCGAGTTTCTATAATTAGGGTGGCATCACGACGAGTTTCGTTTAGTTGCATAAGATACAACATACGTTCTTCTTCAGTGGAAGTATTTGGGAGAAGTTCAATGACGAGCTTTAGAGATGGTATCTCACATTCAATCAGCAAGATGGATTATATACCATAAACTAACTGGAAAGATGAAAACCCGATAGTAGACTTGACAGATGTTCGGTAAGCCCACAATGCCAAAAACAACATCATGTGCCAACTAGTTTTGTGAATCCCTATGATTCATCAAAGCATGGTAATTAGGATTTTGTTTATTGCTTCAACCTAGCCATTGGCCTGTGGGTAATAGGGTGTTGAGTTTTCACGGCGAAGACCCAACTTTTCGGTGAATTTAGACATCATAAAGTTTCTAAAGTGGCTACCATGATCAGTAACGATAGCTTGAGGAATAACAAACCAAGCAATGATGTGATTGAATATGAATAGTGTTGCAGTCTTTCCGGTATTGTCGAATGTTGGCATCGCCTCAGCCCATTTCGTAAAAGAATCTATGGCTACAATAATGTATCCATGCCCCCCGACCGAGTGAGAGTGACATGTCATGAAATCGATACCCCATTTCGCAAAAGGTCCAACAGAGACTACAGGGTGTAGAAGAGCAGGCCGTGATCGTATTTTATTGTTGTAGGTTTGGCAAGCGTGGCATTTTTGGACAACAATAATACAATCATTGAATAAAGAAGGCCAAAAATACCCAACTCGTAAGATCTTCTGGGCAGTAGCATACCCATACATGTGACCACCACATGCTCCAGAATGACAGTCATTTAGGGCTTTCTCAGCTTCGTCAAATGTGAGGCAGCATCAAAAAACAGAGTCAATCCCACGACTATAAAGAGTATCACCGAGGATAATATACTGACGGGATTGGTAGCATATGCGACGACG
This sequence comes from Picea engelmannii, assembly GCA_009831015.1. Classification (NCBI taxonomy): domain Eukaryota; kingdom Viridiplantae; phylum Streptophyta; class Pinopsida; order Pinales; family Pinaceae; genus Picea; species Picea engelmannii. Next base: position 913,997 of record ML783627.1, on the reverse strand, counting down.
GTCAGTGCTAGACAAATTGAGTCAAAAAGTCTGGGTCTATAGATATATGATGATATCCCCATACAAAAGGTCATCAGAACTGATCAGAAAAAGGGATTCATCGGGTAATGAATCCTCTGCTACATTTTCCGTCTCAGAACAGGGAAGGTCGCATATCAATTCGAAAAACACCAAGGATTTCTTGTATTTAGCGCGTTCAAATTCTAAGTCAAACTCCTAGAGTATTACGATCCATTTGGAGTATTTGCCCACTAGTAATTGGCGTGTAAGAATGTGCTGCATAGGGTTGTAGTTGGAAATCACAGTAGTCTTGCATAAAAGGATATAGTGCCAGAAACATTGAACAACTTGGATGGCAGCCAAGGCCAATTTTTCAACATGTAAATACTTGGTTTCGATAGTTGTGAGACTCCGACTTAAATAATAAATGACATGTTTGTCATGAGAATCATCCTCCTGGACTAGAACCATAGCAATGGTAGAGTCTGAGGCTGTGAGATACAGGAAATAATCTCGACTGTAATCGGGTGGGAAAAGTAGTGGGGTATGGGTTAAGGTCAGTTTTAAAGCTTCGAAAGCTTTGTAGGCAGTGGTATCCCATACAAATTCAGAACCTTTCTTGAGCAGTCGAGTAAAACCAAGAGTTAACTCAACATAGTTTGGGATGAAACAACATAGAATGTTTGCCTTCCCTTGCAAACTTTGTAGCTGACAAAGTGAGGAAGGAGGAGGGAGATTGAGAATCGCCTCGACCTTCAAAGGATCTACCCTGATCCCTTGACGTGAAACAATAAAGCCTAGAAGTCGTCCAAATTCTACACAAAAAACACATTTGTGGGGATTCAAGCGTATATGGTAAAACCAACAACAAAGGAAAATGGCGTGGAGGTGTGTTGGATGATCTACATGGTGCATGGAATGAGCTAGTAAGTCATCGAGATATGGCTGCACAATGTGCTTTATATCATGAAAGGCATAAGACATAGCATGTTGAAAAGTTGTGCCAGCATTCTTTAAACTGAAGGGAAGTTTCCAGTAGGTGAAAGTGCCCCGAGGACAAATAAAAGTGGTCTTGTGTTGGTCTGCGGGTACGATATTGATTTGATTATATCTGGAGAAACCATCCATCAGAGAGAAGATTTCACTTCCGGCACAATCGTCGATGATATGGTCAACGAAGGGGGTAGGAAAGTTGTCTTTAGGACAAGCTTTATTAATGTCTCTATAATCAACGCACACGTGGATCGTACCTTGTTTCTTGTTAACCAGAACAAGATTGGAAACCCAATCAATTAGAGCCACAGGGTAAATAAAGCCAACTTTGAGAAGTTTCTCAACTTCAATCTTGATAGCGGCTGCTTTACGTGGGTGGACCAGACGAAGTCATTTCCGGACGGGTTTAGCTCCCGGGTATGTCTTAATCTCCTGTACAACAATGTCAGGGTCAACACCCGACATTTCTTCATAGCTCCATGCGAAGACGTCACAAAATTCTTGGAAAAAAGACTTGTAGGTGACAACTTCATCATGGGAACATGAAGCTCCGATATGCACATTTTCGACAACTCCAGGTTTGATGGATATGTCGAGGGGGATGGTGGGTGAGATATTACTTAAGTTCCCTTCGTAGAACATATTGTGTGTAGACCCGGGAACGGTAGAAATGACAACAACGGTCGACGGGGTCGAGATTTGTTGGTAACTCTCAATGGTGTGTTGTTCTAGGAAGAGGATGGAATGATGATGTCCATCGTCCCAAGGGGTATCTTCCATGGACATAATAGACATAATCATCTCATCCGTAGGAAAAATGATGTGGAATGGATCCGGAGATAAATCACCAAGAGAGGGGGTAGAAGGGGTTGCCGATTGAATGGATTGATAAGAGGATTTGACTGGACTCAAAGGCATTTGGTCACCATAACAAAGATGATCGTCGGGATTGGGTACTATCCACGGGTTGTACGACGCAAGGGTTTCTCAAACAGAGGTGGAAATCATATTGATCGAGGCGAAAAACGGATGTGGAACATCGGGTGGTGGAATGGGAAAAGTACCCATCAAAGAGGAATCTTTAAGAAGACCGACACCGACATTCTCATATCCAAAGGATGTTTTTGTGATGAAAGGTACATTGCCGATACGTGCATCGGAGTGAAAGAAGGATAATTGGTCCATCGTAATTAGTTTTCCTTGATGTGCGAAACGTACGACACGGAAAAGAGTGGACACAACTGCATGCATGGAATCGATCCAGCTATGACCAAGTAGAAGGTTGTAATCGAGAGGAGTGTCAAAGACCTCCACTTCAACGTTGACCGTTTTGCCTTCTGACGTAATAGGCAACGAATGGAGGACACCGTAAGGCTTAAAACTAAAGCCATTGAAGGCTTTGAGCATGTTGTGGGATTTAGTTAAAGGAGGAGAGCCGATGGATTTCCAGCAGATAATAGACATGACACACGTCGAGGCACCCTCATCAATAACTGTTCTACAAATGTTCTTGTCGGAGAGAATAACTTGTATTTGGAATGAGAGTTGAGGGGGTAACCTTGGAATGTGATCTTCCAAGTCAAAAATTATTAAATTTGTATCGGTAGGGTCGATTCCACCAATACCTTTCAACAATGCCTTCTGTTGTATAGGACAACTCTGAAGGACTTCGAGGGTTGACATCGCAGATGATGCTTGGGCCAGATCTTCAACAATACTGCAGTTCTGGGCAACACATGCATGAGGATTGAAAGCAGATTTTCAGACAACACCCTTTGGGGGAGGGTGAAGAACTGTATCTAGGCTTGGTCATTCGAGATGAAGAGGATCATTGGTAGGTGGAGTCGTGGGAGATGGTTGGACCAACGAAGGAGGTATTTCATCAACCTTCTCTTTGGAGGAAGAATAATCTTTGGCTCGAGTGGTAAGTGTGATGTCATTCTTCTTTGAATCACCTGTACACATTAAGACATAGGATGTAGTGGAGGGGGAAGGTTGGTCATGAATGACCAATTGGGCCTGTTGTTGAGAAGGGAAGGGTTGTGACAACACGGTCGGAGTAGGCGGTTTCAGGGTCCCTTGAAGGAACTTAGTAACCTCGGCTCGTCTTGGACAATCCTTAGTATAGTGATCATCACCATAGATAAGACAAGGGTATCGGGGTTTGCGCTTATCCTTATCATCAACATGTTGTGTTTTGGTCTTCTCAGATTGCGGATTATTTTTATCCTCCTTGTTCTTACCCTTCCCTTTTTTGGATTTATTTTTTCCGGTGAGGGTAGATTGAACAGAGTTCACCTCAGAAATTTTACCGGTGGGAGGGGTAGGAGACGAAGCATTTTGAACATTAGAGGCAAAGGATTTGGGGTTGTTTCTAGAGGCTTGGATGGAATGGGGTTGGGCATGGAAAGCGCCAATCACACTGTCAGCTGCATGAGAAGCAACAGGAGTAGTTGAAGTAGTAGAAGTAGAAGGACGAGGTGCGTCAGGGAGTAATTCGTAAAGAGTACCCGTTTGTGAGCAAACGAGGTCGAGGTATTGAGCACGACTAATCGCCTATTCTTCTGTGACAACTCCACCCATGGAAATGTCATGAGTGATGTCATTCAAGAATGATTTTGTGAACCACTCTGCCAACAACTGATTGGGAAGTTTGATTTTGATGAGACGTCGTCTCTGTCGCCACTCATGAATGTGATCAGAGATATGAGTGGCTTTGGTTTGTTTGAAAGAACTCAAAATTTCGGTTCCCGCTTCGTACTGGATCGGTAACTGGTAGTGGGTGAGGAAAGCCATAGCGAGGGTGTTGAAGTCGGTGAAGAAGCCTCGTGGTAATTCTATATACCACTTCGCAGTGGAACCTGTGAGAATTCGTTGAAAAAGGCGTAAATGAATAGAGTCATCCATCAAAGAGTTGGATGAACACCAAATGTGAAAAGTCATTACATGATTGTTCGGGTCCTCTCCTGGTTTACCATCAAATTTAGGGATGTCAGATGGTAGTTTGGCCAGTATCGCAGGCCATTGAGGAGAGTGACAGATCAAATCATTTAAAATTCTCGACAGATTAGGGAGGTCCAGGGTGGCTAAGAAGGGTAAATGTCTATTCACGTGTGGGTACTCGTGACTTTGGGGAGGGAGCCCCGTAGGTATACCGGTAGGACCATAAGCTGCTTGCATATAATGTGAAGATCCAGGTAGATTCGGTTGTTGGTGTGGAGGCAGGTAATTTATAGGGTTGTATTGGTTGGGGTTGTTCCCTTGAACAGGGGCATGGGGTTGAGCATTCATGCCCCAAATCGGATTGGATGTACTTGGATATGGTTGACCTATACTAGGGGGTATGAAGGAGCTAGCTTGAGGCTGTTGCCCCCCAGTCGAGTGATGATTATTTTGGATAAGATAGTTCCAATACTGGGCTAAGGATGGAGGTTTGTTTTTTCCATAGGGTGGGGTAGGTGGCGGTTTCCCTTTGATCGAGGGTTGCGTCCCAATTGGGATTTGTCTTGCAAAAGGGGATTGGGTTTGGCCTCCTTCGTCAAATTGTCTACTGACAAGAATCTGGTAATTAGGTGTGAAAGATGGGATGGTGCCACTAGGGTCGGTGCCTCCGATAGAGGATGGAAGAGGTCCTCTGAAAGGGGGTCAAGGAAGTGTCGGAATGAAACCAGGAAAGAGATGGTGCCCAGAAGGAGTGGAAATGCCAGGAGTCTTGAATGGTATTTGTGTAGGAGCGAAAATAGAAGCATTCAACGCATGATATCCGGGGGGAAGTGTTGGGGTGAATATAGGCGAAAGCGGCGTGCCAATGGGATTTTGGCTAGGCACCGTAATCCCGATGTGAGGACTCGTAGTATTTGGGACCATTGTGTAATGGATCATTTGTAGGGGGATAGTCAAGATGTGGTCGGTTGGCGGAGTGTCCGAACCAACAAAATAATATGCAGTAGTAAAAGGTATTACGTCTGGATCAGATGTTTCGAGCAGCTCAGGTGTGATAGTGATATCAATGCCTGCTCTTGAGCCAAAGAGATCCCGTCTAAAAATGTCAGTAGTCCAAAAAGGATCTTGACCCTCAGGTCCTGTGAAAGGTCCGGTTGGTAATCTAGAAGACTCAACAACTATTTCTCTGGAAGAATTCACTCGAACAATATGTCTCACAGAGTCGGGAGGAAGTCAGAAGTCCTCTCGAGAATTGGTAATTCAGAACCATTCTAAAGAGTTAGTTCTTTCCACTTGTGGAGTGGCAATGTCTTGGACTTCACTCTGTTGAGGAGAGCCCTCCGGTGAGTTGGTAGGCAAGGGTTGAGAACCTTCCATATCTTCTAGGGGTAGGCCTTACATTCTATGTGAACGACATGGAGGGTCAATTATGATCGAGTTAAAATCTTATGAAAGAAATTCTATGTCCAACTTGGGTAAACAAACAACACGCGCTAGTAAAATATAGGAATCAAAACCAAGCAAACAAGACCTTCCAATTCCGAAGTCAGTAGTTGGTGATGAAATCCAACGTCGTGATGACGAGACAAGAAGGGGATGGGCTAGGGTGGAAAAGTTACGTTGACGACCAGCTTAACGGACTTACACCCTGGTGCAAGCTCCCACACATAATCGTGGATATACCCTCCAAGGAGCCCGAGTGAGTTTGGCCAACGTCGATTCCAGGTACCGTGAAGACTTACCCTTTTACAGTCGCCTTGTGTAAGACCCTAAGAAGATAGGCTACTAATGTTACCACAAACAACAATGATTCCCGGGGAAACAATCGACAATCCGATCCACACGCAAGGGAAGTGTATCTAGCCCGAAATCAACTTGAGAGGCTTCCAATCATCATTGTGGGTATACCTTCAAGTGGCCCCCGTAATATGTCCAATCTCTACACCGAGATCAACAAAGCAAGGTGAGTAACTCTGTCAATCTCAATGCGACCTCAGGTTTGACCTTTGTGTGAGAAGGGCTTCCCAGGACAAAATGCTGCAAATGGAATTTGACACTCCTTGTCACAAGACACTATTGTGTGTTTTGTTCTTTGGAGAGTTTGTCTCATTGCCTATTCCAAAGCTCTAGCCTAGCTAATGTTGGTGCAAAAGAGCCCTAGAAAAAGTTACTAGTTAAATTTTAAAAATTTTGTAATATTATTAAAGGCCATTGTTACTCAAGAGGGAGGCGGAGATGAAACCGGTGTTCTGTAAGACTTAGACCCAACTTTGCGTAAATAGAAATGAATGATATAAACTTTCGTTCGATGAATTTTATCTACAACAGGGAGAAAGGAGTTTTTCTGGAACAATGCAAACTACGATGTGCAATTATCTTTTCAAATCTAGTACCAAACAATCATGGATAATGTAAATTCACTATTCGTTCTCTTTTAATGCCAATATTTTCTGAATGATTGCTTAAAAGAAAAAGACTTTAAATTTTTTTTTTTTTAGAAGCCAAAAATAGGGATGGAGCTAAGAAAAGCTAAGCAACCAAAGAAAAAACAATACTCAATAAATGCCCAAATCAAATCTTTCAATGGAGATAAAAATAAAAATCGTCAAGAAAAAGTTTCTTGAAATGTATACGGACAAAAAACTTTTCTAAGCAGTAAGCAATCTAAAGAAATAATAATCCCAACTTTTAAACCGATCAAAGAATTTTGACCAAACAAGCACTCAGATCTTAGAATCCAAGATTATACCCTCATTGGTAAAAGGTTGAGAAGTAAAAAAAAAGATTAAGAAGAGTTTTCGATCTCCGGAAACTAATCGACCGCAAGATTTGAAGTCAAGAAACAGTGAAACACTGGAAAAATAAGTTCTTCCCAGATGAACAAACAAATCTGGGCATTAGAAAGGGCAAGACGACCTGATCCAAAACTTTTATAAATGGGTTCGTAGCCTAGTAGTGGAGTACAATGCGAGAATGAGGCATTCTCCTAGTCTTGACATTGGCAGGGTGCGAGGATGTCGCACTGGATTGAACAGTGGGGTGCGAAAATGAAAGGTTCTCACAAGCTACCGAGAGGTACAGTGCGAGAAGGTTTGTAAATTATGAAAATTTGGAAAAGGGACAAAAATTTTGAGTGAACTTCTAGGTCTAGAGAGTCTATAAGGGTCTCCTACAGACTCAAAGACTGGTTGGCAATGAAAAAGGTAGACCAAGAGAAAATGGCCAACAAAAGACAACAAAAATGAGTTGTTTCCCCAGTGGAGTTGCCAATTTTGTTACAAGATAAATTGGTATATGCAGACACTAACAGATCTCCCTAGATCCACCTGGATCTAGAAAAAAACAGGACATGACATGACTCTTTCTCTAAAATGCAGTCATTGAATCTACTACCAAGAAGGAATGAGTGACATACCTTTATATCACTTCCTTAGGTCTCGGTTGTTCCTACTTCGCTCCGGTGCTCTTGTGAGATCAGGTCCAAGACAACACAAACCAACCAAAGTGAAGATAGCCAAGTATATTCAATGTCAACCTATGCATATGATCAAGGAGTTATGCAATAAAATAAGAGCGATTTTATGGGAAAGGGACATGCTGCTGTATTAAATTAAATGAAAGTAGAAGATACAACTAGATCGCCTTGATGTCACAAGCTTCCTTTAAGTGGTCCTTGGTTCCAACACACACACTTACTCTACTCTTGCATGAAGAAGATCCAATACAACTTGATAGACAAATAGAGTCTTCAAGCTTCAATCCAAACATGGTTCTTCACACAATTCTTTCATCAATTCTCCATTCAATCTTGCTTATCCTCTTCCTTGAGAAACCATTCATTATACAGGAGGAGGAGAGATGGTTAAAGGGATGAGGATGATCCCACTAAATCTGAGAAGTCACTAGGATTCCAACCATGAGAATGCCAATTCATTTTCTAGAACATACTCTTCTAGAACCTTTGTAACTTCCTCTTCCTTTCAAGCTTCAAAATAGGTTCGCACCCTACCTATAGAGCAGACTGCGAACACCTCATAGGCTAGGTATAGGGTTGCCTGCGAGAATCAAGATTCTCGCACCCTACAACATAGTCAACCTACAAACTCATCTTAAAAATATGTTTTATGGAAGAAGACAACAATCCCTTTTCTCAGGCAAAAGGTCCTTATGAGAGCCTGAACACACAACTGTAGAGACACCACCAGAGTGACCAAAAAAATGTGTAACAGATAGTCTGACGGATGAGCCAGGGTCGGACGAACAAAAGGAAGAAGCTCCACAGCAGGAAATCCACATATCAACGATTGATTATCAAGTAAGTACCGAGCCTACCCTCGATGCTTCAATTTCAACTGGTACTCAACTCCGCGATGAGAAACAAACAGAGGACGAACCCTCAAAACACACGAAATAGGTTCAAGAACCCAGTCTCGAACATATATACACCGTTGGAGGCTTGGGAAATATGCTTACCTGGGGAGATCAACAAATCCCCGAACCCATGGATGAAGTTGCTGACATACATGCCATCTCCTATGACCGGAAAAGGAAAGCTATCATGTAGAGAACCACCAAGAAGAGGAGGATTACTCTAGATCACTCCATCCTCATCACCAAAGAGGAAAAATTGATCAACACAGAGCATGCCAAGACATCTGAACTTATCGGCGTAGGGATGGAAATCACAGATGCCACCTTGGATAGAGAAAAAAGGGATGAAGAGGAGTTGGCCGCTACTATGAAGGAATTGGAATATCTACGCCATTTTGTGAAATATTACCAGGACACTACACATGTCGTGATGTTCCTAAGGAGCGAATTCCAGGAGGCCTGCAGTAAATTTACAGATGAACGACACATATTCACTGCAAGGATAGTTGAGCTTCAAGAAGACACCCTCATGGCGTTGGTGACGTGCAAGGATATGGAAAGATGGTATGAGAAAGCACACCAAGCCATGGAAAGGATTGACTACATCAACGTGGTTCAACAGGGTCGGGATGCCGAAGAGCACGACATTCGGGTAGTCAGGGAAAGCAACATCAACCACATAAAGAATTCGGTCGAATATTGGGTAAAAATGGCTCAAGAACCTCATCGAGAAATTCAAGAGAAATGGGTCGAGTGAGAAAAGAGTTAGACCAAGATCAACCGGGCAATGAGGGACATTGACCTCCCTAAATTAGGCACACCCTAGGACTTTGTCGACTTGCGCAACATAGTAAAATTAAATGTTGAACAAGACTCATCACGGGCTACAGAGGTAGAAAAGGTGGTGGACATGGCGCCATGACAAGTGCTGCAGTTCATGGAACACCTGATCAAAGCTCAAACCATGTTGCAGTAGTTAAGTGCCAGAATAATCAAGTATCGGGCACAAGCATTAGAGATAAGATAGATCCTTTTGGCCCCAATGGAACAACATAGATTCATGTATGCTAACACATGCGAGGATCTCTTCGTCAAGTAGTCAGAGTACGAGAAGAGTCATCCACTCAAGTGAGATCATTTGATGACTAATTGAAGAAGTGATAGAAGAATGTGCCATGTGGCGAGTTTTGTTTTACTTAGCTACACTTTAATACTTATTTTTAGTTAATAGTATGTTATAAATAGGAGGATCGACCTATTAGAAAGAGGTCGATGGTTGTTGCAAAGACCCCCATTTTTGGATTTGTAAAGAACTATTTCAGAGCTACCTTAATTGAGAAGTCTTGTTTAGGACCAGAGACAAGTTTGTGTTTTTCATCAAAAGCACGTGTGAATGGATCTGAAGAAGAATTATTTCTGATTTTATCTAATTAATGGATTTTGTAACGAGTAAGAGCTTCTAAATCTGTTGATAAGTTATATGATTTAATATTTTTACAGTTCTTGTCTTTAATGATGAAAAATAAATTGTTGTGTTAGTATGTGATTGATGATTAGAGCTAAGGGAACCATTTTTCTTGCCACCGTTTATTGCATATATGTTTTCTTCTGATAATTTCACCTCAGTCAATAATTGGAACACCAACAGGTTAATGTATTAGTACTAGGCTTGTGGTATAGAATGATTGTCTGCATGCTAGAGTGAAAGGGTTATCCCAAGCTTAGCCTTCTCCAGTAGTTAAGCTTTCCCACTTTGTTACCTAGTTGGTTTATACCGGATTTTATCTTTTATCGGTCCCACCTATAAGAGAAAATACAAAAAGAGAATGTTGGAATTGAAGGATGAGTTTTCATAAGAAGACATCCTATCGATCACTATGTAAATCCCATTGATTAATCGGTTGGATCGCAAGATCTGGAGAACCGTTCCACCATTAAACGTTGCAGAGTCTAATTGGGCCTTGGTGGTGGGTTTGGTTCCTACTGTTTAGTTAAAGGGATTTAGGACCCCTCAACAGCTGGACCTACCGATAAAATTTCACCCGCAAACGTACACCATCGACGAGCTTCACCAAGGACGAGATCTCTGTGTCAACCAATAGTGTCGTATGCCCTACAACATCAATCCCTTCAAAGACAAGGTATTGTGTGATATTTCTCCCCTTGAAGTTTGTGACGTTCTTTTAGGCCAACCATATTTGTGGAAGCGACATGTTGTGTATGAGTCTAAACCCCATTGTGTTATTATTACTTTGGGAAGACAATTGTATAGGATACCAGAGGTAGCGTTGCCTACTGCTATTTCTTTAATCTCTTCTAGGCAATGTAGTAAGGTCATTTCACAGATCGGGAAGTTCATCTTCTTTATTATCCATGCTCGCAGTAAGCAGAAGGTCGTTGCCACATCCATGACCTCTACATAGAGCCTCTCTTTGCAACAAAAGCAAGTGGATGAGATCGTGGAAGAGTACATAGACATCTTCTCCTCACCCACCAGGGTACCGACGCACTGCCAAGTCAAGCATCCAATTCATCTAACCCCTGGTACAAACATGCCTAATGGACCAGTCTATTATCGCTTGCTGATGGAAAATGACAAAATCAAGTGCTAGATCCAAGAGTCGCTTCAAAAGGGGCACATCTGACCCAACTCTTCCCCTTGTGGAATCCCGATTGTGCTGGTGCAGAAGAAATATGGGACCTGGTGGCTTTGCATTGATTACAAAGCATTAAACAAAATCACAGTCAGGAACCGGTATCCAATTCCCCGAATTGATGACCTTCTTGACCAACTCAAGGGGGCAGTGTTCTTTCAAAATATTGACCTAAATTCTGGCTACTACCAGGTTCCCATTGAACCATTGATGTATGGAAGACAACTTTCAAATCTAAAGAAGGTCTCTTCAAATGGATGGTCATGCCCTTTGGCTTAACAAATGCACCAAAAAATTTCATGAGATTGATGGATGATGTATTGAGACCCTTCACCAACTCTTTTGTGGTGGTATATCTGGATGGCATCCTCATCTTCAACATAACTTGGGATGAGCACATGCAACATATTCAATAGGTTTTGGGCACTCTGCGGTAGGCCAAGATATATTCCAACTTGGAAAAATGCTCCTTTGGAATGAACATGGTCCAATACTTGGGCTACATTGTTGATGAGAATGGGGTACATGTGGATCCATCTAAGATCCCAGTCATTCGTGACTGGCAAGCCCTGACCACACTAACTGAGATTCAGAGCATCTTGGGACTTGCCAACTTCTACCGAAGGTTCATGCTGGGATTATCCCATATTGCATGGGCCCTCATCCAAGTAACCAAGGGCAGTGACAAGAAAAAATTCACATGGGGGTAAGCACAACAACAAGAATTTTATGATCTAAAGCATCACTTGTGCTCAACTCCAGTACTCTCCTTACCTGATCTGCAACAACCATTCGAAATTAAGATTGATGCCTCCAACTATGTAGTAGGTGTATTTCTCACTCAACATGGTCATCTAATAGCATACCATAACGAGACACTCTCAGATACTGTCCAAAAATGCCCCACCTATGACAAAGAAATGCATTCCATTGTGCAAGCCTATCGTCAATTGAAACATTACATTCTGGGAAATGAGACAATCATCCACACTGATCACAAGCCTCTATAGTTCATACAGACACAGGGGAAGTCACAGAACGATCGCCATCAAAAGTGGTCCACATAACTACAACAGTTCCATCTCAACGTCAAGTATAAAACATGGAGCACAAATTGTGTCGCTGACTACTTCAGTCGCCCTCTCGTTGTTTCCCTCACCATAGTGCTCCATTCCTGTGGGCATGAGGCATCTGAGTGGCCCCAACCTTATTAGTGTGGCCCTGACTTTACCACCACCTATCAGATCTTGGGTACATGAGTGAATGTCACCGATTTTCACATCGAGAATGGATTGTTATGCCATCTAGGCCACCTCTGTGTTCCCACAAGAGAGTGTGCAAAGATGATTTGGGAGGCTCACTACAGTCAGATGGCAAGACATTTTGGCATGGACAAAATTATGGTTGTTCTACAAAAACATTTTATTGGCCAAAACTTCGAAAAAACGTCAGCAAGTATATCATATCTTGCATTGCCTATGCCATTGCCAAGCTATCCATCAAGAAGCGAGGCTTATACACCCCTCTTCCAATTCATGAGAGGCCTTGGGAATCCATCTCGATGGATTACATGTCTCACCTTCTGTCCACCAAGCACGATAATGATTGTGTATTTGTGGTGGTTGATCATTTCTTGAGGATGGCCATTATCACAGCCTATAAGAAGAGCATCACAGTGACAAATACTGCTAAGCTCTTCTTCGAACGGGTGTGGGTCCATTTTGGGATACCATAGACCATCACCTGATATTGGGAAAATAGGTTCCACAACACATTTTGATCGAGTCTCTAGTCACTGTTGTACACCAAGCTCACTAAATCCATTGCTTTCCACCCCCAAACCAATGTCTATACAAAGGTTGTCAATCGAACGACTGTGCACATCCTGCGCATGTACAAATCCAAGCATCTACATACATGGGATGAGATTATTCCCTATGTTCAACACAACTACAACAGGTCTTTCCATAGCTCCACCGACCATAGCCCATTTCAAGTGGGGTTGGGATTCCAACCCTTGGGTCCCATTAATGTTGCACTACCTCTTGTAACCACACATGAAAAATATTCCCATGTTCAGTTTGAGGCCAACAAAGCCACCAGATTCATTGAGAAGATTCAACACATCCACCAACAGGTCCATGAGATTTTAAAGAAAGCCAATGCTAAGTAAAATCAATTCCATGATCAACACCGAGTATCACACCAATTTTAGGTAGGAGACAAGGTTTGGTTACATTTTTAGAAAGAGCGCCTTATAGGGCCCCATCAGAAGCTCCTCCCACTTTTCTATGGGCCTTACACTATCACCAGGGTTGTGGGTAGCAATGATTTTGAGCTCAACACTCCACTCTTCCTTGGATTGCACCCAATGTTCAATGCAGACATCCTTCAACCATATTTTCCACCATTATTGGACACCTCAGAGATCACAGAACAATTGACACCAACATATATCAACCCTAACTACATGGAACAGGAAACCACTGATCAAATAGTGGACACACAAATCAAGGGAACTCACCAGCAGAGGATCCAACTTTATCGGGTTGTCAAGGTAGGGCAGCTCCTACACCAAGACAAGTGGCTCACCTAAGGAAAAATTTAGCAGAATTTTCCTCACCTGATGGGAGCACTCAACGCAATGGAGACCATTACTTCTTAAGGGGGGAGGACTGATCCAAGTGGATATTGGTGGCCACCCACCTATTCCAACGGGTTCCTCTTGACAACTTTTAGTTCAACACGTTCTTCTATACTTCTTTGTAACTGTGGGTTCTACACTTTCGTGAATGTTTGAATCCCTACATAGCTTCTAGGAAGATATTGGTGGCCGCCCACCTAATCCAACTGGCTTATTTTGGAAGTTTTCATGTCAATACATATTTTTGTACTTCCAGGGCCGTTTTGGGGTCCTAAAAAGTGTTTTTTTGCTTGCCACAGTCAACCTATAGACAAAGTCAAATTTTGATGACATAATGTGTATTTCTCGAAAAGACCTTTCCAACGGGCTTTCACGCGCCTAAAACAGAGGCTGCATGCAAAAGTTACGACCCCAGGAAGTTGACGTACCAACTTACGCATCGAGGCCCACATAACTTTTGGTGTTTCATCTCCCAGGGTTAGGTTTTTGGATGTCTAGGGTTTTGGCATTCATAAGTAATATTTGAAAGTCCTTTGGAGCCTCATTGTAATCATTCTTCTCCTACAGATGAACATAGCAACCACATATCTTCTCAGAGATAACTACCACCATTCGAGCAAGTTGTTTTCGGTTCTGCAGCTTTACAGTTTCAAACTATTTTATTTATTCAGTAGAAGTTATTATTCATTGGATATTTGTTGTTGTTCTATGTATCTCTGTGTTATTGTATTCGTTCTGTTATTCCTTTTGTTTCACTCATAAATCTGGATCAGTCAACTTTAAAGCCTACAAGGAAAGGTGAATGTCTTGCAAAGATTCATCACCAATTACACTAAGAGAATGAAGGTTTTCATGCACGTTTTGAAGAAAGGAGTTATGTTCAAGTGGGATTACCAACTGCAATGATCTTATCATGCTTTGAAGAAATCTCCCATGTTATCCGCACTATTGATCTTTGCATATTATAGTAGGGGCCTCATTTTATATCTTGCAACATTTGAATCAATCATCACAATTGTGTTGGTTCATGAAGATGACTCATGCCAAGAGCACATGATTTATTATCTAAGCAAGGGGATCATTGGACCTAAGTTGAGGTATTACCATAATGAGAAGCCAACATTGGCAGTTTTCGATGTTGTCTCAAGATTTTGACACTATATACTTATTCAACATACCACCGTAATCATGTATTCTAAACCCATGTAACATATATTGACTTGAATTAGGGGCAAGTATACTAAATGGATCATCATTTTGCAAGAGTTTGATTTGGAATTTGTATCTCCAAAATCGAAGAAGTCATTACCTTTCATGGAGTTGATGTCAAAGCTACTTAGAGATATCAAGGAACCCATGGTTAATGAGTATTTTCCAGACAAGAAATTGTTCCCCATTTCCTCTTCATACCCTTGTTACAGAGATATATTTATGTATCTTCATACCTACAATTTTGGCTCTCACCTATCTCGTGAAGGGCATCGATGCATTCATCTTAGAAATACTTAATCATTGCTAACACTTTTTATCATTGTAGGGTAGACTTGCTTGTTTGGGATTTTTTGCCATGCGGGTGAGCCAAAAGTCCCTTTCTATAGCAAGGTTGCACTCTATATAACAATCTATTGTTCGAATGTTAGTCCAATCACACGAACACTATTTCCAAACATAATAAAAATAAATAAAATAGACAAAACACATGAAAATTGCACCAAGAAATACAAGGGAAGCAACAATATTCATATACCGATCGAAAAAACTTTTAGTATGCACCATAGAGAATGGTTTCAGCTTATGGGATCTCCCACTCTCCTTGAGAGGGTTATTTTTGCTCCAATGGAACTCTCTCTCTCTCTCTCTCTAATACAATGAAGAAGTGTGCTTGGGATCTTCAATGGAAGAGGACAAATACAAGCTTGTAGCTATGGTTGCACAAGATAATAGCTCAAGATAGAGGATATCAATAATTATATAAGCAACATAAATTTGCAATGTCTTCATTGTTTCAAATGTAGCCTCATGGATTCTTTTTATAGCCAAGATTCATGCTTTATTAAAATTGGTTTCAAGTGGGAATGGTCCACATTTGAAATGTGGTCTCTAATGTTTGAGTATACATGAAACCACCATAGGACTTGGTCTTCAATGTGGATGGAGCTTAAGGCTCATGGTACACCATCTACATAGTACTTCTTATGGGATTTGTTGCATTTATTGCACCAAAGGTGATTGAGTTTGTTGCATTTTTGAATTTGGACGGGTATTGAAGGAACAACTACGCAAGTTGTACAAAACTCTAACAAGAAAGTTGCATAGATGAATAAATACCCATTTTCTATAGTTTTACTACAAAAATATACTAGAGTGGTGCATTATTTCCATGTGGTAGTAGGCAGAGAGAGAGAGAGAGAGAGAGAGAGAGAGAGAGAGAGAGAGAGAGAGAGATAGAGAGAGAGAGAGAGTCCTTGGAGGAGTGCAGAGAATGCATATGCAAAAACATAACATCTCCAAATATCTTATTACTTTATACAAATGAGGTGGGCATGTTCCATGCTGATGAATTTATCAAAATAATAACATCTCCAAATATCTTATTACTTTATACAAATGAGGTGGGCATGTTCCATGCTGATGAATTTATCAAAATAAATTTACAATAGCATAGAATATGTGGAAGGCTCTTATTTGAGCACGAGAAGTTTTGAAAAACATCACTGATGATGTTGTCACCGAATAATCTATGACATAGAAATATGCATCTCCCTTAGGGGCGACTGTAACAATAAAACACCATTCTAAGGAGAACATTCCCTAGAACCTGAGGTGAATACTTTGACAAGTGTTCATATTTAAATGGCATTGATGGCTTGTCAAGCCCATGGGTCTTCTATTGGAACTAGAAATTGCAATTGTTGCAAGGTAAGACCCATCTTGATGTGGATGTGTTTAGGTCGAACATCAAAGGGGGAAATGAAAGTAGAGAGCAATAGTGACTCCCTACGTTCCATCCAAGGTTCATCATTCTTATGGGTAATGAGAACTGATATACCACCACATTCATTGAAATGTTTGAGTTTATGTCGACATGAATGAAGATGTGACCTGAAAGGACATAATGTCCTTTTAAATCAATAGAAGATGGACCAGAGACCAAAATCTCGTGGGACTAGATACTGATAATTATGGACGAGGTCGAAAAATGGTCAGTGAGGTTGAGACTCAATACTTCCCCTAGGAGGAGCATGATTTATGGCGGTAGTCAAAACCAACTGGACATAAAATGATCTGAATTCAGGGGAACAATCAAATACAATGAGTGTTTGGAAAATTGACATTGATGATTAGTGGATGAAAATGAATAGTTGAGGGTGTCAACTCCGAGGATCATAGTGAAGGGTAACGAGATACACGAGGTTCTACAAACAACTGAGCTTATGCAAGCACATGTGACCCAATGTGAATTCTCCAACTAAGGGTGACTAACATTGTCGTTGGGTGAAATGATGACATTGGGTGCAATGCAATGAGTCTAATTTCTTCTGGTAAAAAAATTTCTTTGTACAATTACCAATGAATGAAAGAATGTGAAAACATTTGGGTTGAATGTAAAAACATGGAGATGAGTTCCACAATGGTATGATAAAATGACTCGGCCTTGGGAGGCATGAGTAGTGATAGTAATTGGGGGGAGTGTTGGTTGTGGATCATGATTATCTTTCTGATTCATAAGTCTTGTTTCAGCTGTGTTTGGATCCCATTTCTTGACGGGGGTTGTGGGGGAGATTCCCCCCCCACATATATTGTCAGGGGGGTCTAGGGGGGGCGAAAACACATTTTGGAGCGCCCCCCCTGGCGGGGTTTAGGGGAAACGCCCTCGAAGATAATTTTTTGGGAAAATTGCCTTGTTAAATATTATAATTTCGTAGTCAATTTGGATCGTTCATTATAAAGTCGCAGATCTGATGGTATAAGTTATGTTAGGGGTTTTTTCCCAAGAAGGAAAGCCTCTTTTATGTATGAGGGAATTGTATTGCAGCTAGTGTATGAGAGTGAATATTGTATTCTAAGAGAGGAGACTGAGAGAAAAATAAGAGGAAGTTACAACGAGTGTGTTGTAGGTTGCATCCCTTCATTTACTGGATAATAATGTAGGAAAAACCTGGAAATTTCTCTAGTGGACATAGCCCATATTGCATGAACCACATATATATAATTCTCTATTGTATTATGTATCTTCTATGTTTTATTTCTGCATATGTTTTATATTATTCCTTTGTGATCCTCTTTTTTCCAACAAGCAGGGCCCCCCTTAGGCTAGGTCTCTATGGAGGTAGGTGAATAATGAGTTGGAACACATATGGTCTATTGATCTTGGGGGAGATGAAAGGCCAATGAAAATGCAATAATGCATTTGACAAAACCAACCATAAAAATATAAATGAATGGAAGTCTGGGGGGATGGGTTAGCGTGATGATGAGAAGGAAGTATGAAGTTCATTCTCTCAGATGTAGACTAGTCAGACTCATGTCTTGTGGGTTGTAACAACATGGGTTCCAATAATGTAAGGGGAGCTAAAATCAAGGCAACCCATGGGGTTGGAAAGATACTAGCCAGTAGTAACTGAATGCATAGGGAACTAGGTGAAGTTGTTACACAACTAGAAGAAAGAGATCCTAAAGGTATATATAAGTGGGAATAATACTGAGTAATGAAATGAGCTTAGAGGGAGTGCTTAACATGCTACTTTGAAGAATTATATTTTTGAAATGGGAAGAGTGAAGGACCCTACCATATGTATCTAAGATACAAAGGGATCCTCTTGGCTAGTACCTGCACACATGAAAGCAAATACCCAAAGTGAAATTTTTGATGAAATAAAAAAAGGCAAACAAAATCAAACAATGTAGGTAGTAAACTTGTGTACCTAGAAAGTCAGTGACGATACAAAGGGTACTGGAGTGAAATTTTGGGTGAAATGAATGGATCATACCACCATAGAGGGGGAAATAATGTGATCCTAATGGCACAAATGGTTCTGAAAATGGATCCTCTGACCTCCCATATGGGCTGGAGGAATGATGTGATGAGGCCATTAAAAAGGAGGTGAGGCCCACCATGTCACTTCATGTGTTCTTGCATTGATGTGGATGTGAGCATGTGGATCCCATGACTTTCTAGAGCGTTTTGTACATGCATTGGTTTGCATATTTTGATGCAGTGAAAGCTATGTAAGGGGCCTTGACTTGATATTTTGATTTACACATTCAATATCTAGAGTTGGGGGGATTGGGGGACCATATGAACCCTTTTTTAAGGGCCCTCTCGGTATGTGTGGGAAACCATATTATAGCCACATAATTTTGTGTGGCTATAATATGGAACCGAATGTGAATGGTGTGGCAGTTAAAATGATATTTGTGGAAGTATTTGTGTGTCTTCTTGACAAACATACGTGCAATAAAAAATGAAAATATTGGCTAATTAGTCACATAAACTATGTGCTCATTCAATGGAAAATCACACAACTAATGTGCACGACTATTTTCCAAAACATGCATGAAATTTGTGTGTATGTTTGGATAATAGTTGTGCATAGAATTTGCATGACTAAGGGAGTGTAAGTCACACAAAGTTATGAAATGATCCCAAACTGATTAGGATCTTTTGGTTTGGTGTAGTGGTAGGTGACAATATTGCAACTAACATTCATGCTAATTTGTTGGTGTGAGAGGGATAATGATTCCCTTCGAGAGGAGGTTTAGGGGGACCTTGTTGCTCATCTGGAGTCAGTTGATCACAACTTTCTTAAATATTTTGACTGCACATTACTGTGCTCCCAAGAGGATTTGTTGGAGTACTTGATATTGATGTGGAGGCCCAACCATCGGGTGTTTGAGGTAGGAAGGAAAATGTTGGAACTATTTTTTGAGGTAGACATTTACCTTTTGACTGGGCTCCCCATTCAAGGGGAGGTTTCGAAGCTGAGTTCATGACTGGATGGTGAGAGAATTGTCTAGGAGCTAGTTGTTCGGTATTGCTTTGGTGATGTGTCTATTTTTAGAACTCTGTAATTAGTTTGGATGAAGAAACAACTTACAAAGGTAACCACAAAACCACTTTAGAACTAAACACTAGCCTATACAGTTCAGAGAGGGATCTCTCTTGTCACTTAGTCTCTGAAAGATATGTTTTCTTGCTAAAATTAATGTCTAGGTTTTGATAATTAGATATATTTTTATAATGTTTGTTGGCAAGGAGGTATGGTATCTCTTGGGCAATGGAATCAACCCCTAAAAACGAATGAAAACAATGACTGGTATGTTGAACTTCCGAGAGGAACAAAGGCTAAATTAGGTGATGAACTTTTAGTTTTTTAGTTTGTTGTGTAGGGTGAAAGAAGAAGGAAACATGAAACAGAATCAGAGCACCATGAAAGATCAATTCTAACCAGTTAAGAGAGAAAAAACAAAGTTTAAATCACTTGAATCTAAAGCACCCTTTAGATGAATTTTAGACCCTTTAATATCTGATTTAAACATATGAAATGCAGATGAATAATAATAACACAAGAGATACATACAAATCCTAGCGCACAAGCTTCAGGACACCATCATTAGAATATTTTTATTGGAAAGTTCTGGACTTCTGCATTCGTATTTCATTCAGATTCAGAGAAGTTTTTACAATATCAAGAAAAATGACTATACTTCTGCCAACTCGCCCCTCTTTTCATCAATATGATCAAATATATAAGAGACTATTGCCACACTAGGCTACTAGGAGTCAAACTACTGCCACCTAGAATCATGGATATGGTTGCATCCAAGGAGAACAACTCCTACATAACTTACTAACAATAGTAAATCCGATTTTGACCATCTTAAATGTAAAACAAAATATCTTTTACAATCATAGATATTGAGAAAACTTTGAATATGTTGTTGTGATGAGCCACCAAGTACATCTGTAAACCACTCTCAGGCATCCCATGCGTTGTTGAACAAATTTTCCACCTTTGCGTAGCAAACTGGAGCTATTGCTGCACAAGTGATACCTAAAACGTTTGCGTAACACACTTCATTTTGTTGAAACCTGTGCAGAACCTAGTGGCATCAACTCATTGGAGACATGTGTTTACTGCAAAGATCATATGCCAATCACCCCATGCCATTCCTTTTAATTATGTGAGCATACAACATTTGCGTAGTGAGAGCTCGCTACGCAAGTGTTGTGTATGACAATTTTCCAATCAAAACAACAACTGTGTCCATGAAATGACTTATGATCTCACCCTTCTGTGAATCAGAGGTACATGGAGTGAAAAATGTTTTTTATAACATATCTCAAATCTGATAACATCCTTACTCTTCTCCATCATCATGTCCTTTATAATTCCTCAATGCAAGCTTCCATAATGAGCAAAAATTATATGACATAATCAAATCTTGAGATGACATCTTACCCCCAAAAGACAAAATTGCAAGGTTTAGTCATTTATATCTCTACTACTTCTTCAAGTAGTTCAAGCCTCCTTATGGATTCATCATTTAGCTGTATTTTTTTCTTGAGATACATGTTTTCCTTTCTTAGTGTCAAGTTTTGCACTTTCAAGTTTCCTACTTTCCTGAGCAACGCCACATTTCTTTTCAGTTTGGACTGGGTGTTAGAAATGGATGCACAAGCATTATCTATGGTTGGTTTGCATTCTTGAAAGTGCTTCATTATTCTGTCCTCTGATATCCTTTTTTCCTCCCTGAGCCAAATAATTTGGTATTGGGCTTCACTCAATTGTTTATTTACCCACTTCACGGTTTTCTCACCCTCTCCAGGTGATGTATGGGGTTTTTCAATTGCTGCAGGTTGGCCCTGCACATCTGCACTCTTTTTCCTAATTGAGGACCTTGTTACAGAAGTTGAGGGTTTGGCTGAAACTGCAGTCTTGGGACTTTTCAAAACTTCCTTCTCCTTTGATATTTCATTTCTAGAATCTGCCTTAATCTGTGGTGTATGTGCCTCAAGAGCCTTCTTTGCTAGCTTCCTTTTCAATTCTCTGCTCTCATGGTAGAATTTGTTCGACAACACAGGTATTCCAATAGAGGACGAAAATCTTCAGTAACCACTCACATAACCAGATCAAAGATCAACACACTGATGTTTTCACGTGGTAAAACCCCTACGGGGAAACATCCATGGCCCTAGCCAACGCGACCACTTGGAGCAGCTTATTAATGCAAAGAAAAAGATTACAGAGAGATTTTACAAGAGAGTTTCTCACAATCGATCATCGACAATGACCCTACATGCTCTTTAAATAGAGATGATGAACCAATCGGGTGTTAAGCCACGAATCAATGGTCGTTAAGATCGAGGAGAGTATGAAACGTTGAATCACTCTATGTTAGGAACATATCGTGACCGTCATATTTCCTAACTACAAATGCATACTAATGCATACTAAAGAAACACACTAAGAAACACACTTTTACCTAACGACACATTAGACCAAGTAGATATTAACTAACTCCTAAGTGTCTAAATATCCTAACATCCCCCCTTAAGAACAACTTGGGATAGGATTGAAGGATTTACAATAGTGACACAATAGGATAAGGAAGGAGGCATTAGAGCCTATCCCCCCTTAATGAAAACTTCCTGAACTCCTAACATAGATCGAAGTTTGGAAAACTTCGCTTCTGTAAGAGACTTTGTGAAAATGTCTACAACTTGATCTTTTGTAGGACAAAATAGCACTTCAATAACTTGATCATGAATGAGATTTTTGATGAAGTGCATGTGGATCTCGATGTGTTTGCTACGCTAATGTTGAACTGGGTCTTTGGCGAGATTGATGGCACTCTGATTGTCGCACCAAAGGCTGGTCAGATGCTGCTACTGGAATCCAAACTCTAAAAGGATCTGTCAAAGCCACAAGGCTTCCTGACTTGCATTTACCGCTGCTCGATACTCTGCTTCTACTGAAGAAAGTGAAATAGCCTGTTGTTTCTTACAGGCCCAAGTGACAGGTCCTGAACCAAGGCAGAAAACATAACCTACAATAGACTTCCGATCATCAGGGTCGCGGGCCCAATATGAATCAGTGAAACCAACCAATAAAGGAGTCCCCCTTGAACTGTACCACAAACAAAGCGAAGTATCCTTTTAGATTCTTTCCAATGGATTTCATGGCGGGTGTTTGCATATACCGGGCAACAAGACAAACATCAAAGGAAATATCAGGACGACTATGAGTCAAGTATAAGAGGCTACCAACTAACTGACAATACAGGGTGGCATCAACTTCAGGAGAAGTACAAGTGGCAATAATATTGACTCCAGACTGGAAGGGAGAAGGGGTTGGTTTACAATCATCCATGTAAAAGCGATGAAGAAGGTCACAAGCATACTTATACTGGGAAAGAAAAATTCCTTCATTGGTTTGCAAAACTTGGAGTCCAAGGAAATAGTGCAAAAAGCCTAAGTCTGTCATTTCAAATTTCTTCTTAAGGCTGGTTTTCACATGGTTTAAATTTTTTGAGTCACTACCAGTAAGGATAAGGTCATCAACATAAAGGACAAGGATTATGAGATGGCTTCCTACTTTCTTGATATAAACATTAGGATCAGAATGGCATCTAGAGAATTCGATGTCAATAAGAAAGTTGTCCATTTTGGCATACCAAGCTCGGGGAGCTTTCTTAGGACCATAAAGAGATTTCTTAAGGTGACAAACAAGGCTAGATTCATTCTGGACATAGCCAGGATGTTTTTCCATGTATATTTCTTCTTTCAAATCTCCATGCAAGAAGGCGGATTTAACATCCATATGATGGACCTCCCATTTATGTGAGGCAGCAAGGGGAAGAACAAGGTGGATGGAATTCATTTTGGCTACAGGGGAAAAGGTTTCATTATAGTCAATTCCTTCAACTTGGGAGAATCCTTTGGCAACTAACCAAGCCTTGTGTCTTTCAACACTTCCATCTGATGCATACTTAGTTCTGTAGACCCATTTACATCTGACAAGTTTTCTTCCTTTTGTAGGAGGTACAATATCCCAAGTATCATTTGCCATTAAATAACAATACTCTTCATTCATTGATGTATCCCAATTTGGATGACTTGAAGCTTCTGCAAATGTCTTTAGATCATGAGTCTCTGAAACTTGAGCCAAAAGAGAAGAGGCTCGCTGGAATTGTGAACGTGTTCGATATTGATATGAGGGATCACTGACAAGATCACCAACTGCTTCTCGTGTTGAATAGACCCATCTAGGAAGCGATGGAACTAGTGCTTGTTTAGGTTCAAAGGACTCATATGGAGGAAGGTCAGCAGGCGGAGGTGGATTTTCATCCTCAATGTCATCATCTAAAGAAGAAACCAGAATAGGAATAGAAGAAGGCACAAACACCAAAGATGGCTTGCAGGCTGAAGAAGTCACAACCGTTGAATTAGGATCGCAGGCCAAGAGATTTTCATCAAATTTAACATCTCTTCTAAGAATAATTTCATTACAATGTGTTTGAAGAAGTCTATAACCTTTGACATCTTCAGAATAACCAACAAATATACACTTCTCACTTTTAGGCTGCAATGCTTTCCTTTTCTCATTGAGAATGTGAGCCCATGCTATATTTCCAAATACACAGAAGTGAATTACATCTGGTTTAATTTTAGTCCAATCTTCTTTCAGTGTTATATTTTTAAGAGCCTTTGAGGGAGTGTGATTTACTATGTAATTTGCACAGTTGATGGCTTCCGCCCAATACTTTAGAGTTAATCCCTTAGATTGGATCATACAATTATCCATTTCTTTTAATGTGTGGTTCTTTCTCTCAACAACACCATTTTGTTGTGGTGTATATGGAACAATGTGTTGCATTTGGATGCCCTATGTAGTGCAATAACTTGTAAAATTATTGTTCACATATTCGCCTCCATTATCTGTTCTTAACCTTTGAATTTGATGTCCATATTTCTTTTCTACAAGGGCCTTGTAGGCCAAAAACTTGTCAAAAACATCGCTCTTAAGTTTTAATAAGTAAACCCAAGTACGTCGGGAAAAGTCATCAATGAAAGTTAATAAATACTTACACCCAAAAAAAGAAGGAGAAGAAAGTGGACCACACAAATCACTGTGAACAAGCTGCAAAGAACCCGAGGCATGCCAAGAGGCATGATTATCAAAACTATCTCGATGATGTTTGTCGAGAACACAATCGGCACAAACACCATCTTTGCATGAAACAAGAGGAAGACCAATAACCATCTATTGATTACATAGTTTCTGCAATGAGAGATAGTTTCGATGACCAAACTGCTGATGCCAAAGTTTGCTTAAGTCATCACTATGAGCAACAAAAACTGATGAAAAAGATGATGACCCAAAGTTGTCAAATTCATACAACCTGGTAATATCATTAGGAATTCCAGTTGCAAGAACATGCTTAGGATCTTTTAGATCCTTGATTACAACTTGGTGAGGTGAAAAATCTACGGTTTTACCTTCACCTGAATGAGTGATTTGATATACTGATAGAAGGTTACAAGAAAGACCTGGAACACATAATACATAATTGAAATGACTATTTTCCACTTGAATTTTTCCAGATCCTTCAACACTAAGAGATCTATCATCACCAACAAATATTTTCTTGGTATTACATTCATTTAGAGTGGAAAATATGGCTCTATCCTTAGCCATATGATAAGATGCTCCAGAATCAATAAGCCACTCATAAGAAGTAGATGTAGAATTTGTATTGAAGGAGAAACCAGAAGCAGAAAGTGCATGTCCATGAGAAGAAGAAGAAGAAGTAGAATCAATATTGATGTTGTGGTTCTTCATCACTGCTTCTAAAGCTATCATCTTCTTGAAACATTTAGACTCATCATGACCATCTTTATCACAACAGTTGCAATGTCTGTTAGTATTCTTACTTTTATATTTTTCTCCTTTGTCACCATTAGGAGCGAAAGTTGTCTGAGTGGGTTGGAACCCTTATGTTGCTTTTTGTTGTAGCAAGGATGTTTCTTCTTGGGATACTTGGGTTTATCTTTCTGTTGGGAAACTAGGGATTTGTTGGATGTAACTGCAGTGTTGATCACTCCAAGTTGTACAAGCTTATCTTCCTCTCTAATCAAAGCAACACAAAAGGAATCAAGAGTGGGTTTTTCATAAGCTTTCCCCAGAGCCTCTCTCATGACATAAAAGGTAGATACAAACACAAAATATGCACTACCTATCTTAGAAAGAATAAGATAGATGCATCGCTCTTCCTCAATTTTTATCTTACATTCTTCACATAAATTCTTAGTGTTTTAAACCTAGATAGATAGTCTCCAAGGCAAGAAAAAGCACTTGGACTCAAGGTCGATACTTTATTTTCTAACTCTTGTGCTCGAATAATATTGAGTTTACCAAACACAGATTCAATCTTGTCCCAAGCTTCTTTGAGGTCATTAATTTCTTGGAGGTGGTATCTTAAATCAGGAGAGATGGACATTCTAATTAGTCCACGCGCTTCATCACTCCTATTATTCCATTTGGATTTCTTATCATCATCAGTGGGTTTTTTTCCTTTCCCAAGGTAATCTGGTACAAGCCTTTACTTCTTAATAAATCTTCCATATGAGATTTCCATTGGAAGTAGTTGGTGTTGGTAAGCAAAACATTACTTGTAGAAGCCATATTAAATATGTAGATAATATGGATTTAAAAAATAAAAATGATGATCTGGATGGAAATATCTCAAAAATTTATGCAGTTTAAAAAAAAATGACACTGAAAACGGACTTCCGATGTCAGAGTTATGCACTTTTAAAAAAAGGCATAAACGGTAACCCACTGACCACGTGATAGTGTAAGTTGCTTTATGAAGTGACCCACTTTTATAAAGAGAAGTGGGGATCACTTTTACAATGAAGTTAATTTATAACAGAAAATATGCATGCAAAATAAATAACTCTAAAATAAAATATTAAAGCTACTTATAGTGATTCACTTTTATACTTGAAGTGAAATACACTTTACAATTTTAGCATGAACTTTTTCAAAAAAATAACAAAAGAGAGACTTGAACTCAAGACCTCTTACTTAATAAGGCAAGTTTTAACCAAATGGTCCAGCAAAACATATTGTAATTTTCAGAAGGAGGTTTGTTGTTGTTGTTGTTGTAGACGGCCTTGGAGAGCGTGCTAAAAAAAACCTCTTTTCACACAAGAAAAAAAATTCGCTTCTCGATGACAACAAGGGTTAGATCTCAGTTAGCTTACTCGGAAGATGCACCTTTTCCTATCTGTTTCTCATTTTCCGAGATCGCACAGGGCACAGGGAAAAGAGCATATGCAGATCTAAAAGAGTAGCAACCCGGAAATAAATAATATCAAACCGAAATAAAACCAAAATAAAACTTTGCAGAAATTTAAAAAATGCGTATTCAGGCTTTATACCTCTGGATCTGACTGTAATGGCTGTATCTTGGGAAAACGGAAACCTTTTCGAATGAAACGAAAAGTTTTCCTGACTGAAACGAGTGCTATGGACGCAATGGAATAGTCCTCTTAACCTAGAAATGTACATAAATGACATAAAATGGAGATGAGGAAACTCAGCTTGACGATCTCGATCTATAATAGGAGCGGATCTTCAAACAAGCTCTGATACCATGTTCGACAACACAGGTATTCCAACAGAGGTTGAAAACCTTCAGTAACCACTCACATAACTAGATCAAAGATCAACACACCGATGTTTTCACATGGTAAAATCCCTACGGGGAAACATCCATGGCCCTAGCCAATGCGACCACTTGGAGTAGTTTATTAATGCAAAGAAAAAGATTACAGAGAGATTTTACAAGAGAGTTTCTCATAATCGATCATCGGAAAATGAACCTCCATTCTCTTTAAAAGAGATCATAGACCAATCGGGTGTTAAGCCACATATCAATGGCTGTTAATATCGAGGAGAGTATGAATCATCAGATCACTCTATGTCGGGAACATATCGTGACCGTCGGATTTCCTAACTACAAATGCATACTAATGCATACTAAAGAAACACACTAAGAAACACACTTTTACCTAATGACACATTAGACCAAGTAGATTTTAACTAACTCCTAAGTGTCCAAATATCCTAACAGAATTGAGCTATGACTAGTTGAGCTTCTCTAAGTTGTTGTTGAATCTCCCCGATCTATGAATCTTTCTCCCCTAAATTCACCTATTCTTTATCCATCTCTTGAGATACAACTTCAACAAAATATGTCTTCATTGTGGGTGTGGGAAGCCTTTTAGTAGCTGACCTTATGATTGGTCTGCTAGGTGTCTGTGTCTCCTTTGGCTCATCAGTGATCTGTAGCCTCCTACCCTTCTTCAGAAATGGTTGGCTTAGTGAAGAACCCTCAATCTCTTTTCTTTTTCTCTTTCCTTGTTCTGCAACATTTCTTCTTTCACGAATTGAGATATTAGAGGCCATTCTTTCAACAGACATAAGGGTATCTCCTTTGGGGTCTAGGGGAATATTTGCTGAGGTTAAGAAGGAATTCCAGTCCCTGTTTAGTTTTCTCAACACCCCAACCACTAATAGCTTTACCAAGGAAAACTTGAACAAGCTACTCTTAAGTTGGTCTGGACTTTGTCTACCATTTTTCCTAAGATACTATACAGGTAAAAAGGTAAGTTCAAGGGTCTCTTTCCTATGAAATGCATGAGGAGTCTTACATGATATTGGTAAGCCCTGTCAAACCTACCCTCACAAGTAAAATATCTTTGAATTTCCCTTAACAACTTCTCATAAGGCTCCAACAAACACTCTCTAGGGATAGTGACACCAAACTTCTGCTTCTGTACTTGGGCTTGAGGAAATCAGTGTAAAACACATGATCTAGAGTCATACCTTTAAACCATTTTTCTGTCTGTATTGGAATCTTTGTTGCAGCTTCTATGGTCTCCTCTGATACTGGAAAAATGACCTCAACAATGGTTGTCTGGACACCATTAAGTTTCATGGCGAACTCCTTTGTCAGCTGTGTGTTATACCCCTAGATCTTCTCACACAACCTTATGCACTCGACCTGCTCAAAAGACATTCTGAATATAGGGTCTAAATTCACCAAATTTAGACTCTATGGCTCATACCTCGGCATGTTGGCTCCATTGTACTTATTTTTCTCTTGTGTTGTCATGGCTCTTCGATATCTTCTTTGCAAGGTAAGCTTTTCAAACTATTCAAAAACAAATGTGTCTTCGAAATTTAGCAGGCAAGCTTGTGCAACAAATCAGCAGGGCTAGGGTTTTCTCAAATAAGAGTAATAGACCTTTGTTGTATGAGCTAGCATAAACAACGAGATCAATTTTTTTTTACACAGTGATACTACAAACAAGGAATGCATAGCAAAAACACAACAACATTCTTTGCGTAGCGAGGGGAATCTACACAGGTTTTGAGTAGCATAAGACTTTAAAGCTTGCTCAAGAGATTATGGCTTATGCACAGGTCGTGAATGCATTGAAAATAGACAAAAGGTGGAAAATGTGCACGCGTGAGTGGATAAGGAAAGGATTTGAAAAAGAAAGTACTTATTCATAGATGACAAGACCTCCTAAGCCAATTCTAGTAATTTGTGCAGAATTTGCGTAACGTGCATATGTTTGAAGTTTGCCAAAGTACAAATGACATGGGGTGTAATCATTGTCCATTTTCTGACCTCATCAATTGTGATGATGAACCATGATACCTTTTGGCATGAATTTCATCCCTAACCTATGACTCGACTTTGACACATAATTTCCCATTTTGTGACATGATTTTAAACTAGGAAAACAAGGACCTTTACAAATCTTTCAACATGATGGACTCTTATACCCCTTGATGGAGTATTATGAGATAGACACAACACCCTTTAACTCAAACCTATGACCTAACTCTCTATTGACATGCATATTACCCTTTAATTGATCAATGAATTCATGAACATAACACACTCATTATGACTCATTTAGGAATACCTTGGTCTTCCCAAGACCAATGCATGACTCTGAAAACTCTGGACAAACCTCTAACTCTACTCTAAAAATAATGATGCTGTTGGAAATACTAATACAACTGAGAGGGGGGGGTGAATCAGTTGTTTATAAGCTTAAACAATTTTACGCCTTCTTAACAATTATTAATATTTCTTCATGTGTTATCAAGCAGCATACAGTATATGGACAGTAAGAGTAAAGATCATCAGTCACACATAAAATACACACAGCGACAGATTTTCACGAGGAAACCCATAAAGGGAGAAAACCTCTTCTTCTTCGAAATGATAGGCAGTCTTTTTCAGTTCTGTACATCATCTATAATTGAGCACCAACTCAATGTGAGGCTGCTACCTCTGTTTTACAAGCTGCAACTTGTTAGAGAGCTCCAACTCTTTGATTTCTCTAGCACCTACTAGAAGGAAGCACCAACTCCCTGAGTATTCCAGCACCAACTGGATGGAAGCACCAACTTCCAGTTACACAGGTTACAACCTGCATAACAGAGAAAATCTGTTCTCCCTAGCACCACCCTGCCACCCTAGTTTCTCTGGCTACAACCAGATGGAAGCTCCAACTTCCTGTGTTCAAGCACCCACTTGAACTTCTGAGGACAACAGTCCTCCCGAGCACCTCCCAACCTCCCTTGAATATAAA
>ML783627.1:831355-876284 GCA_009831015.1 Picea engelmannii | reverse complement strand
TTGATCTGACGGTTCAGATTCCGTCGGGATTTCGCATATCGCGAAATCGGGGATTTCGTTGTGGAGTGATCTTTGCCTTATGAAATCCCGATCCCCGAATTGCCGATGATGCCTCCTGGCTGCCACGTGTCCATACAAGTAAACGGTCTAGATCCCTTCTTGATTAACGGTTGTGATCAAATCGTAATATCTCGTTTCGCGATTTCGGGGTTTCCATTGACGAGTGATTTGGACATTTCAAAGTCCCGAACCCCGAATTGCCGATGAGGCCTCCTGGCTGCCACGTGTCCATACAAGTAAACGGTCCAGATCCCTGCTTGTTTAACGGTTGCGATCAAATCGCGAAATCGCATATCACGATTTCGGGGTTTTCAATGTTAAGTGATTTGGAGATTTCAAACTCTCGATCGCCGATTCTTCGATGGAGCCTCCAGGCTGCCACGCGTCCACACGAATAAACGGTCCAGATCCCTGCTTGGTTTTAACGGCTGCGATTAAATCGCGAAATCGCATATCGCGATTTCGGGGTTTTCAATGTCAAGTGATTTTTGCGTTATGAAGTCCCGATCCCCGAACCTCCGATGGCTTATCTCCCTTGCAACTTCTGCAGATCTGACGGCTATTGTTCTTTCGGGAAATTTGAACAAGATCCTACGGTCACTGACTCTTCTTCCTTTTTCTTCTGTAATCTCTTGCTGTGCGTATTTTCTTCAAGGCTATTCCTCCCGAGCTTTTATCCTTCTTATCCTACTGTCTCTACTGTTGCCATTAATGACAACAATCATCACTGCATTCTATCCACTGAATTTGCCAACAGATGCTAACAACTATGAGAGAGGGATCAATATGAATTGTTGATATCCAGAACTTGGCCACTCGAGTGGTGGTAACCATCATGGTGAGGATATACGTATCCTTGGGTATGTGGAGGATCATGGATGTTGAGATGACCATCATGTAGAGGGTAATCCAAAGCTAACACTATACATGGGCATCCCTTATGAGGGAGTCCATGTTTTCCCAGTTGACATGGTGTTGGAGGTGTCGGGAGGAGGAATTTTTCTTTAGTGGAGTCCTTTTTTTTTGAGTGGGTGTTGTTTTTTTTGCTTGCAGGTGAGTTTGGAACCAAGGGGGTCGAGGGAGCACCACATAAGATGATGGGGAGAGCTCCTTATTCGCAAGGGGTGAGGAGAGGTACTTTAATTCTACCTATCAAGACTGGTGGATACAGGTGCCACAAATAGTTCTGGAGTACCCATATGCTGGGATGGAATACATTCACGGTCAAGAGATGGTGCTTCCCCCAGGCAAGGCCCAAGGTCCGATGGCTAAGTGTTGATGTGATTTTTTATTGCATTTTTGTCATTATGGTATTACTTTACTTATGGTTTGATGTATATGACATATTAATGATGGGTGACTTGGTTTGTGATGGAAGATGTTGGACCACGAAGGGGAGAGGTCCCTATTGTAAGGGATGTCCTTTCACCAATAGTGAGACCAACAATAATAGGCCCAAGATGGATAGAGAGAGTGGGGCAATGGCGTGGTTGGGATGATAATGCGGTAGGCCTGACTTAGCAAAGGAAACAAGTGGATCCAATGGAGGGGGGAGAAACATAGGATACAATTGCAGTTCGAGTGTAGTTGGTGGACTTGCGGTAGTTGTTTGATCGAGTGTTGCGGGGAGTGGAAAAGGGTGGGTGGACCTTGATGAGGAGGTCATTGACTCCAGTACCAATATTGTTTTGGAGTGGCTCTCATTGCTGAGGTGGGTGGCAGTGTTAGGTTCTACCAACATAGGAAAAATGAGGCCTTCAACAGGAAGAGTTGGAGCAATAGGGGGCTCGAGTTGCAGGTGGATCACCCCCAGCCAAAGGATACCTATGTATTTTTCCACCATAGAAGCTATGATGTGTTTTTATATACGAGTTTAGTCCACATTTTTGTATATGTGACATTTATAGGGTTGAGGCCCACATTTTTTATATGAAACATATATTGTGATCGCTTGACCATAGTGAGGGCCAAATCGATGTATCGATGTACCCATTTTTGTAACTATTAACACACACATACACTTTTTATGAGGCTCCACTGTGTATTGATGATGTGATGGATGCACTTGTTATTTTTGCTTTATTTTACATGTTTTGCATACTATGATGATAATATAAAAACATGCTTACACTAATGAGATAAATCATAAAAAACAATGTCTTAATGCAATACATGCCAATCTAAAATTTCATTTGCAATATTGTCTACAAAATGATTTTCACTTCTAGGAACATGTATGAAAGTAACAATTTCAAAATTCCTTGACAGAAGTTTTACTTGCAAGTATTTTCTAAACAAGTAGGGATTGCAAACATGGTAAACATTATTCAACTATGAGACGATGAGCTAAGAATCTAAGAATATGTTGAAGTTCCATATATGGAGTTGAGTAGCGTTAGCCAATAGGTTGATCACGACATCATACTCTTCTTGGTTATTCATAGTTAGGCCTAAGCATACATTGTTTAACTGGAGTAGTATGTGTGGAGGTGAATAAATATCCCAAGTCGCATAGGTGAGATTCTAAGTCCATCGAATAACACAATCGATAAATTCAATGTGGTATGCTCGTGAATGATTCATCTGATAAATCCAAACAACACAAGAGTTCAAGAGAGTTAAAAAAGAGTGAATATGCATGAAGAAGATTAAAAAACTATGATATTTTTTACAGACATGAATGTACAAATGACAATGGTTCATAGTAGGTGGTTACTTAAGGGTAAAATTTCTTCAAGTACAACCTGTTGATGGGGTCCTTGAAAAGACCACCCTCAGGGTAAGTAAGTATGTATGATCCCCAAGTGAGGCAATGTTTGATGATGAAGGGGAATCGCCAAAGCGTTTCAAACTTTATTTGTCCTAGGGTATCATGAGTGATGTCATAAACTAGAACAAGGTCACACTCATTAGATGATCGAGGGAAAACTTGGTAGTCAAATGTGGCCTTGGAGAATTTTTTGGTTGCTTTGTTATTTTGTAATGAAGAGTGCCGATCTTCATCTATGCTCTCCAAGGTGATAAGGCGTTTTTTGAGAGGGGTGGTATTTGACATTAGTTCCACTGTGGTTTAGAAAGTTGGTATCTCTCACTTTATGGGTAAGACGACTTCCACTTCATGGACGAGGTGGAAGTGGGTAAAACCTAAAGTAGTTTTGATTGTGGTTTGGTAGGTCCAAATAAAAGAGAAAAGCATGCGGTGTTAATACGTTTTGTGCTTATTAACTATCTATTGCAACATGGGTTTGAATACTTTGTTGGTGACATAAACTTGTCCATTTTACTGCAAATAGTATGGGGAAGCAAATTCATGGATGAAGCCAAGGAAGGAGGATAATTTCTGGAACACTTCATGCTTGAAATATTTTTTTTGGTCTAAGTGTAGTTGTCGGGGGACCCTGGAATGAGTAATGACATTGTTAACGAAAAAACTAGCGACAATATTTGTTCTATTGTTGAAAGTTAGCATGGCCTCAACCCACTTGGTGAAGTAATCAATGACCACAATGATGTACTTATGGCCATTTATAGATGGTGGATTGTGTTGTTCCTGAGATTAAACTTAAGGCTCAAAGAATAATGTCATGCATCAGGAATTAAAGGAAAGTTTTAAGGTGTTCTTTTTCTACCTTAGTTGTATGAGAAAAGTTCCTTAAATGAAATAAACAACTTGACAACCAGAGGCCGTATTTTGTGTCTGAGTCAAAATAGCAATGTCGAATGATGTGAGAGAAATACACAAAACTGTAAAACAAAGTAAGGCAACAATTACTGAAGAATCTCACCTTGTTGCAGTAGAATAAAAATAGATAACATAACCTTAAATAAAGTATAAAGTATAGCAATCCATATAGCTCACAAGTCTTGATTTACTCATAGTAAATGCAGAGGAAAAACTGCTTGCTTAACAAATTACTAATGAAATATGATTGCAGTAGTGGTTGTACTAAATTGAAATCAAACTTTTACTAAGGCATGCGATAAAAGAATGTTGAGATATGGAAAACTAAAGAGACACATAACCCAGATTTAACAAAACTTGGAATCTTTGTCTGCGCTTGTATTAATACTCAATAAGGATGAGTCTTTCTCTGTTACAATTTGGCAAGAAGCAGCCTGTTTTAAGTCTTTAAACCATGTATTTATACAAAAATGGTTTCAACCCGAAGCGGTTGGAATTCTCATAATTAAAAAAAAATGGTAAATATTACAATATGTAACTTGAAGGGTTTCATTAGTATCTCCTCTGTCTCACTCCGTCTGTTAGCGACAACGTTTCTTCTCCTCTTCCTTTAGCATAGAGATAGTTGGCATCTAATCTTCCTCCATAGGAGTAGAAGGTGCACGTGTCTTCACTTTTTGCCAGCTGTGCTTGCCTTTCCACATCTGACACAGTGGACGCGTCCATTCACCAATTTTACCACTGATTGTGATGGTTCAGTTGCTTCATTCAATTCCAGCTT
The DNA here is from genome assembly GCA_009831015.1 of Picea engelmannii. Classification (NCBI taxonomy): domain Eukaryota; kingdom Viridiplantae; phylum Streptophyta; class Pinopsida; order Pinales; family Pinaceae; genus Picea; species Picea engelmannii. The sequence goes on along the minus strand of ML783627.1, from coordinate 871,761 downwards.
GTTACAGAGGAGAATGCGTAAACTTCCCTTGGATAAAAATCACTACTTTGCTGAAGGTAGAAATGAAATTCAAAACCAAACATTTTTATTCACATTCAGTTTTTGTTAATTTGAGCATTCCTTTCTAAGAAATCATTACCTTTGATTCATGATAAACACCATTAAATATCGTTGGTTTGGGATCAGGAGCTTTTTGTATGGAACAAAGTCGAAAAATACCTAAAACCAAAAGCTGCGAAATGATTAATTATAAGATAATTGCCTTTTAATTTTTTTATTAATACTGTTTAACTCGTTAATTAATCATGTTTATCTGTTAAGTATTTCGAGGTTTTGAACCTCGGGATATCCGATAATAGCTCGATACAATATTCCCGAAATGCGAAATCGTGAAGTAATTAATTAACATTAATCTAGTTTAACTCATTAATTAATCATGTTTATATGTTAAGTATTTTGGGGTTTCGGACCTCGGGACATACGATAATAACTCGATACAGTATTCTCGAAACCCAAAATTGTAAAGGATTAATTGTTTGCTAGTTATCTTTAACCTTGAATTAACCCTGCTTAATGCTTAAGGCATTTTGAGAGTTTGGGTTTTGCGAATTTAGAATGCGATGAGGGATGGATCTTCGAACTTCGAAAGTGCAAAGCTATCAATTAACCTTTAATTGAAAGTTTATTTAACCAAGGTTTATTTTGATATTTCGAAAGTATTCTTTAGTGATTTGACTCTTTAACGAGTAGGCAACTTCTTAACTCTGAAGAGATCAGGATTGTTCGATCAATGGGGGAATTCAATCGGCGGTGAGAAACAAAACACGCTTTAAGGCTTAAAATACAAAAGATTTATCTTTTGGAAATTGGCTTCTAAGTTAAAGTGGAAGGATAGGATAAAGCTCCAGGCTTATAATTTTAAAAGTGTTCCAACATAGGCTCCATCTGGGGATCGCGTCTCCCTGCGAGGCGTGGAAGAAAATTAGACTAAGTGCCTTTATTGGGTTAATGGAGTCATCATTGGGTTTCTGTGAAACACTTTTGAGAAACCATACATAAGGATATAGACTTTAGCCGCGTCTCAGAAAACTTTCAAAAAATTGATTGTTCATCAATCTCGAGTTTAGGCTATTAATAGATTTCTTTTTCCTTGAACTGATTTTGGGTTTGTTTAAGATAATCAAGACAACTTTAATCGATCTATCAGACTCTGGTCGATTTTGTTCGCATCAAGGCAAAGTAAATTTAAGGTTTTAGTTTGGGAGGGTTCCCTTGCTGTTTTAGAATGTAAATCTTGCCGAAAAGAGAATTAGCTACCAGAGTACATTATATACATGTATAACAACCTTGCATATATCATAGACATTGCTTCGTTGCCAGCGGGCCTGTTCAGTACCCCAATGAAGTTGTCTACATTTCCCATTGAATTTCCTTTCACCACTTCAGTTTGCACTTTGCTGAGATGAGGGCAATCATTTAAATGAATTTCCTTTCATCGTCTCTTTTGGAAAAAATGGGGGCAATCGAATTTCAAATTTCCTTTCACCATCCATCTTATATTTTTATATTTTTGAAGTCGGGGCAATCAATTTATATACATCATACGATGGATCTGTTCATAATTTAGCAATCGAAGATCTGTTAACCCACTTTGATTCACTCTGGACCAATTCTCTCTTGAACTTCAAAACACATACACCTACAGGGAAGTTATCACTGGGAATTTTATTTTTAGGGATTTTCCTCAAGCGAAACAAATCAGTTTAAATCTGATAGAAGGGATAAAGTAGTCAGGATTAGCCTAAACATACTTTCTCTCAGTTAAAATTAAAGGGATCATAGCATTTCCGCCTACTCTTGTTTTGAAGGTCTAGTTTTTTAGGCTTCTCGAGTCAAGGCAAAATCTATCTTTCTGTGGAGATTTAAGGTCAGGGAGTGCAAACCAAGATAGATTAAAGGCTTTTAGCTATGAAAGATGGGTGGGAAAAGAATGAAAAGTTAGAGTGTAAATGTGTTTACTTGCACATAATAGATCTAGCTAAACAATGATACACACATTTGCAGAGAGAATTGGAAAAAAAAGAAGAAGGAGAGAAATAATGGAAAAAAATCTCATTAACCATAATGAATAATGAATAATTTACACATGATATACTTTGTATAACTCAATGAGTTCGACTTGAGGTGAACCAAGTCACCATAGTGGTGGTCTAGAGTGATATCGATACACACCAGTAGTTACGGGAGTGAACTGCCACCTATTCTAGTCTCTCAGGCAGTTATGGGAGTGATCTGCCACCTAGTTGAGTTAACTAGTCAACTAATCTTCAGTTAACTGACTGAACAAAAAGTAGTGAGGAGTTAACTCAAGGAATCAAGGCTAATGCACCATTCTGGTGATGATACCAAGGCAAGGTTGAATTAATATGGTGATGATCCCAATGTTGCATGGTGATGATCCCAATGCAACATCTAAACTCAACTCAATTAGTCAAACTGAAGTGTGAACTGAAAGAGAATATTCTCCAGGTAGAATATTCTCTCCTAAAATATGGGAGTCTGGATAATGACTAATTATGACTAATAAACAAATAAAAACCATAGGAAAAAGAAATCCTAGGTGTGTGTGAAGTAACTCCAACACCCCCCTTGAACATCACTATGGTGAAAATAAAGATTGGGTCCCGGCAACGAGGCCATGTTAGGTACCCAAGTACAAAAGATACACTGAAAATAAAGTGAGGAAAGAGGGAAAACCTCATGGGAACCCCCCCCCCTCAAGGTACAATGTATGTAAAAAGAAGAACTACAGTTTCTAGGCAACTCTGTCCTTCACTCCAAGACGACCTCGCAGAGAATGGAATTTCTGCTTAGTGAAGGTCTTGGTGAAAATGTCTGTCATCTGTTCTGCTGAAGGACAGAATTGTAAGTCGATGATCCCCTCATGTACTAAGTCCTGGATGTAGTGCATGTGGATCTCAATGTGCTTTGTCCGCTGCCTTTGAACTGGATCTCTTTAGAACTTCAGAGTGCTCTGGTTGTCACACCAGATGACGATCGGCCAGTGAAACTGAATGCCCAACTCAGTGAGAAAATGTTGTAGCCACATAGCTTGAATGGTTATGTTAACTACCCCTCTGTACTCTTCCTTGACTGAAGATAGAGAAATGGTAGCTTTCTTCTTGCTCGACCAACAGATAGGCCCGAAACCAAGACTAAGTGAGTAACTAGATGTGGACTTGCGATCAATGCTATCACCAACCCAATTGGAATCATTAAACCCAATGAGATATAATGTAGAGTCTGTTGCATAGTGAATCCCAAAGGTGATGGTTCCCTGTACGTATCGAATGATACACTTTGCAACTTTCCAATGTAGCTCATGCGGCTCCTGCATGAACCTAGAAATTGCACCAACTGCATATGAGAGGTCTGGTCTGGAGTGTGTGAGATACAACAAGCTCCCCAATAGCTGTTTGTATAGTGTGCTGTCATCCAGTGGAGTCTCCCCGCCATCCTCAAGTTTGAATCCTGATAGGAAAGGAGTCAGAGCAGACTTGCAGTCTGTCATGTGAAATCTCTCAAGGAGATCTCGTGCATACTTGGCTTGAGATAGTTTGATGCCTGATGAATCCTGACTGATCTCAAGTCCAAGGAAGAAGTGTAGTGGACCCATGTCCGTCATCAAAAACCTGTCTTGAAGAATCCTCTTGACTGCAGCTATCACTGGAGTCGAGCAATCGATGATCAACAATTCATCAATATACATAACTAAAAGTAGAAGTGAATCAACCATCCTGAGCATGTATACATTTGGGTCTGATTTACAATGTACAAAGTTTTGTGACAATAGGTAGGAGTCCATATTGGCATACCATGCCCTCAGAGCCTACTTGAGGCCATAAAGTGACTTCTTCAGTCAACAGACCAAAGATGAGTCCTGCATAAATCCCTGGGGCTGCTCCATGTAGATCTCCTTAGAGATATCACCATGCAGAAATGTATTCTTCATGTCCATCTGATGGACTTCCCATCCCATGGCTGTCGCAATGGAAAGTGCCAATCGTATGGAATCCATCTTCGCTGCTGGAGCGAAGGTCTCATCATAGTCAATACCATGAACCTGCTGAAAGCCTTTGGTGACAAGCCTGGCTTTGTATCTACTGATCTATCCATCCACTGCGCTCTTGGTCCTGTAGACCCATCTGCATCTGACAAGTTTCCTCCTAGAAGGAAGGGGAATCAGATCCCAAGTCTAGTTCTCGAGGAGGGAGTTGTACTCCTCCTTCATGGCGGATTCCCAAAAGGGATTTCTAGCAGCCTTTCCATAAGACTGTGGATCTGAAGATTGAACCAAGAAAAGATGCCTGGAAGGCAATGGTTCAGTGGTAGTGAGTGCAATAGGAGGCTCCTCGAAATCAGATCGAGTCCTCATAGTATCGGTTGGATCACCAATGAGATCCCTTGCATCCTAAAGAGTAGTCTGTGCCCACTTGGGCCTCTGCTCTAGCTTTGCAACTGCATCTCGATGCTCTGACTCTACATCTGACAGTACTGACTCTGAATCTAAATCATCTGAGTCCTTTGAATTAGAAATCTCGTCTGAAGGAGAGCCAACATGTGCATGCTCATCATCTCGGACAGGTGGAAGAGTGAAGGTGTCTGCATGCGGCTGCTGAGGTACATGCGAGACACTTTCCTCGAATTGGACACTACGCTCAATGATGAGTTGGTCTGAGGAAAGATCAATAAGCCAATATCCCTTCACACCGTTAGGGTATCCAACAAAAATGCACTCAATGCTCTGTGGATCAAGTGCCTTCCTCTTTTCAGAGGGAATCCGTGCCCATGCACGTGAACCAAAAATGTGAAAGTGGGCCTCTTCCAGTTTGAGGCTGCTCCAAGCCTCGTAGGGGGTCTTATCCTTGACATATCTATGAGGAGATCTATTTTGGATGTATGTTGCACAGTTAAGTGCTTCGGCCCATAGTCTCTGTGGTAGTGACTTTGCATGCAACATGCAAGATGCCATCTCCTTTAGAGATCCGTTTTTCCGCTCGGCAACTCCGTTTTGCTACGGAGTGTAGGGAACTTGTATGCTGCAAATGAATCCCTACCTCATGGCAAAGATTATGAGTCTCATGATTCACATACTCTCCCCATTATCATTTCGGAGGAATTTGATCTTCTTTCCAGACTGTGTCTCAACCAAAGCTTTGAAATCTTTGAGGTGTTGAAAGACCTCGGATTTTTGCCTAAGAAAGTAGATCCAAGTAAAACGTGAGAAATCATCAACAAAAATGAGAACAAACCTCGCTTTTTTGATTGATGGATGCGGAAAAGGACCCATGAGGTCACTGTGGATCAAATCTAAAGGTGCGGAAGCTCGCTGAGACTTTCCTTTGACGAATTTCTTTTGAGGGTGTTTTCTGAGAACACATCCCTCACATACTCCCTTGCAGAAATGGATGTCTGGTAGACCATCAACTAATATATGCTTGCTAATATGTTGCATGTATCTAAAATTCAAATGTCCAAACCTTTTGTGCCATATCCTACTACTTTCATCAGCATGAGTAAGCAGTAAAGAAGAATCAGGTTCAATGAATTCAGAAAATGTATACAATCTAGATCGATGAATTACCTCACCGGTAGAAACCCTGGAGTTGGTTTGCATGTCATAGATGTCCATGACATTTGGTGTGAATATGAATTTCTTTCCGGTGTAAGAATTCATCATCTAATACACAGAGAGAAGGTTGACAAAAAGCTTGGGAACATGCAACATGTTCTCGAAGCTTCCGTTGGTGAGTTCAATCCTTCCTTTGCCAGTGACTTCGACAGAAGAGTTGTCCCCCATCAGAATAGGAGGACCTTTGCATGCATCCAAAGAAGAATAGACTGCTTCTGAGGAAGCCATGTGATTTGATGCTCCTGAATCTACGATCCAAGCATCGAGAGAGGAGTTGATTGCAATCAAGGCATGGTTAGAATTGCCTTTCTTGGAATTCGGATCTTCTGGCTTCTTCTTCTTTGAACCCTTGGGGATGCGATCTCCAAGGTTGTTTTGCTGAAGTATCTGAGACATCAGATCTATTTGTTTTTTCATGCATGCAGATTCCAAATGGAATCCTTTGTGACAGTCTGTGCATTTCTCTCCTTTTCTTCCCTTTTCTCCTTTGGATCCGGAGGCATCGGTGAAGGGTTTTGTGTACCCTTCCTTCTTCTTATGTGCATGAGCTTTCCGCTTATCTTTATCTTTATATTTCTGATATTTGTGTCTACCATCATACACAGTGAGTGCATGCGCCCTTGGGCCTTTGATTGTGCCCATGTTGATGAGCTTGGTTTTCTCTTGTGTCAGGGAGTCGATAAAGTCCTCAAGAGAAGGAATTTCGAGGTGGCTCTAGAGGAAAATCCGACAGTATGGAATGTGGATATGAATACATAGAATTCAGGTCCAAGCTTGGAGAGAATGGTGAGAACCATTTGTTTCTCCTCTGCTGATTTATCAACCCCGCAAGCTTTGAGCTGCGACAGTAAATCCTTGAATTTTGTAAAGAAATCTTGGATATTGTTGAAGCTTTTTGGATCCAATGTGAGTAGCTCCACCTCCAGCATGTGTCCCCTCATCTCAGCTTGTTTTCCAAAGATCCCTTCCAATATTTTCCAGGATTCATTGGGAGTCTTACAAGAAGATATGTGAAAAAGAAGACCGGGAGAAATAAGACTGCAAATTGTTCTGAGTGCCTCATCCATGCGATTTAAGTACTTGGATTTTTCTATGGCTGATGTCGGTTATGTATCTGTATTCATGGTTAACCTATACAACCCTCCAGATTGAAGATGTATGGATATTTTATCCTTCCATGCAAAATAGTTGTAAGGTGTAAGAATGAATTCTTTTTGGAATTCCATCTTTCCACTGTCTTCAATCTTTTGTACCTGCAAATTTTTTTGGTGTAGCTTTTGCTTAGAAGTCCGTCGGATATAATACCATGTAAATATTTTGACCCGCATAGAATATATCTAGATAAAAAATGATACACACATTTGGAGAGAGAATTGGAAAAAGAAGAAGAAGGAGAGAAAGAATGAAAAGAATTCTCATTAACCGTAATGAATAATGAATAATTTACACATGATATACTTTGTATAACTCAATGAGTTTGAATTGAGGTGAACCAAGTCACCATATTGGTGGCCTAGAGTGATCTGGACACACACCAGTAGTTGCGGGAGTGAACTGCCACCTATTCTAGTCTCTCAGGCAGTTACGGGAGTGAACTTCCACCTAGTTGAGTTAACTAGTCAACTAGTCTTCAGTTAATTGACTGAACATAAAGTAGTGAGGAGTTAACTCAAGGAATCAAGGCTAATGTACCACTCTGGTGATGATACCAAGGCAAATTTGAATTAGCATGGTGATGATCCCAATGCAACATCTAAACTCAACTCAACTAGTCAAACTGAAGTGTGAACTGAAAGAGAATATTCTCCAGGTGAAATATTCTCTCCTAAAATATAGGAGACTGGATAATGACTAATTATGACTAATAAAAAAATAAAAACCTTAGGAAAAAGAAATCCTAGGTGTGTGTGAAGTAACTCCAACAGGTTTTGAAAGGGATCTTATTTCCAGTCAAACCTACTTCTTGATTAGCGAGCTCCTTTTATTCTTATTTTCTTTTCTTTTCTACCTTTGTATTATTTTCATTTTATTTGGAGACTTAGAGTTTCGGATTTTTCTAGCCTTTGATTAGGTGACCATTTTTTACATGAGTACACCTTTGTTTAGATTTTATAAGGTTTTCTTTTAGCATCTTTGTGTGAATAACAATGAGCATAGAATTTCATACCTTGGACTTCATTTGCATTTTCAAGCAAAACCATTACTAATTTATCACCTGTATCGTGAGAAAACGAATTGTTCTGAGACGTGATTGCCAGTGTATGATACATCATTATATCTCGACTATCGGTAAGTATTCTATCTGAAAATGAACATAAGAAATATCAGAACTTGCACAGAAAAAGAAACGGTATGTGTTACTGGTTTTCATATTTTTGTTTTTTATGCAATCAATAAACCTGGTCTTATCTATAGTAAAAATAAAAACTTACCAAAGAAACAAAAAACTGTAAATCAAAACAAAAAAATCAAACCGATATATACAATAGTGATTTGGAATCTGGTTATTGCATGAAGTGTTTTAGGTACCGCCCATTGATAGGGGCGTTGAGGGTTTTCCCATCAAGGTTTTCTAATAAGAATGAATTATTTCCCTCAGAAGCTGTGATCCTGAAAGGTCCAAACCAGATGTGATCAAACTTTCCATGATTTCTAGCATCTTCCTTTCTAGCATCCCACTTCAAAACTAGGTCGCTAGGAAGAAATTCCCTATCCTTAGATTTTTTTATCAAACAAAGCTTTCATGTTGTCTTGATATTTCTGAAGCTTCTAGTCCACTTCAGCCCTATTTTGCTGGACTTCAATTAACTGATTTATTCTTTTGGTGACATCATTTGGCTCTTCCTTCGCATCCTGCCAGAGATTCATCACAGGTAGAGTGAGATTTATGGGGAGGACCATGTCAGTACCGTACACCATTTGGAAATGAGACATTCCGATTGATTTCTTAGTGCCGATTTTCTTTTCCCACAACACATTTTTCAAATGAACATGCCATGCTTTCTTATTTCAATCAACACCTTTTTAATTATGGTGAATAAGCTCTTATTTGATGATTCAACTAATCCATTGCCCTGAGGATAGTAGGTTGTGGAATTTCCTAGTACAATGTTGTACTTTTGACAAAAACTGACCATAGCCATGGATTTGAAAGCTTGGGCATTATCAGTAACTATCTTCTGAGGACAACCGAATCTTGATAAAATGTTCTCTTCTAAGAAATTGATCACCACTGAGTCTGTACCATTTTGTGTCGGGCTGACCTCTACCCATTTAGTGAAGTAGTTTGTGGCGGCTAAAATCCATTTATGTTGTGCATTGGAATGTGGATGGATTTCGCCGATGAAATCCAGACCCCAATGTTGAAACACACCTTCTGTTTTGACCGAAATCAAAGGTAGTTCGGGAAGCTTTTGTTTTCCTGAGAATAGTTGATAGGGGTTACAGGATCTAACTTTAGTATTCACGTCAGTAAACAATTTCGGCCAATAATATCCAGCTCTCGGGATTTTATAGGTTGTTTCCCTCCAGGCGTGGTGTCCTCCACATACCCCTTCATGAAACTCATTTATGACATTCTCTGTTTCAAACTCTATTAAGCAGCTTAGTAAAAAAGTTAGGGGATCCTTCGAATACATTTGGCTATCAATGATGCAATATTTTACCGCGTGCAGCTTCAACGTTCTTGCTTTGGAAGGAGTCATATCCCTTAGGCACTAAAGAGTCAGTAGGTACGAGACTATGTCACTATACCAAACTGAGGAAGAAATTTTTTCTTGGATCTGAGTTGCAGGTGTCTGATCATCAAACTCTTCTATATCTGGAAGCTCTCTATAGGATTGCAGATGATTTATCCCAAGTGCCCTAAAATTTGATTCGACTAATAGTTTAGCTAAGACCTGACCTTTGACAAATTTAGTCGGTTTTACCTCAAGATCGAATTCATAAATCTTGACTAGCCATCGGCTTCTCTTCCCATCACTATCTGGTTGGACCAATATATCTTTAACAGAGTTGGTTGACACATAAGCAATTATTCTGGAATGTAGCACGTAAGTCCTTAAATCTTTGGGGGCTTTCACCATTGCATATGCATTTTTTTCCAGTATGTCATATTTCAACTCAATGTCTCTGAGGCTTTTACTGAAAAATGCTATCGGCTACTTGAAACCTTCCTCGTTCTTCTGTAAGAGCATAGTTGTGATAGTATGTTAGAAAGTGAATGAAAAGATCAAGAATTCTTTTGTATAATCTGGGTTGGCCAACAACGATGCTTCTCATATAGATTTCTTGATGCGTTTGAAGGATTCTTTAGCTTCGGTTGTCCATTTGACCTCACTGTCTTTCTTGAGCATGTCTGTAATCGGTTTAACAATTTTAGTGAAGTTTGGAATGAACCTTCTTAAAAAAATTATTTTTCCTAAAAAAGACTGGATTTACTTTTTGTTCCTAGGAATATTTATTGTATCTATAGATTCAACCCTTTTCGGTTTGATTTTGATTCCTTCCCTGGATACTACATGGCCCAAGAGTTTACCTTCCTGCATTGCAAAATGAGATTTCTTGGGATTGAGAGACAAACCAAATTTTTGGCATTTCTCGAACGTCTGTTTGAGGTGTGCCAAGTGTTCTACATCAGATTTAGAAAACACAGTTAAATAATCGAGATAAATGATGACAAACTTATCTCTCTCGTTGATAAAGGCGATGCCCATTGATCGTTGAAAGGTGGCCCCTGCATTCATCAGACTGAATGACATTGTATTGTACATGAATGTACCCCATGGAGTGGTAAACGTGGTTTTTTCTTTATCATCTTCGTGGAATGCAATTTGATTGCAACCTGAAAAACAATCAATCATTGACATTCTATTAGCCTTGACCACTTTTTCCAGCACGTGATCCACTTTAGGGAGTGGATAATTATCTTTAAGGGATGATATGTTTAGGTTCCTGAAATCCATGCAGAGTCTGATTTCACCATTCTTCTTCCTAACTGCAACTAGATTGGCTACCCACTTGGAATACCTGCGTGGAACAATAATCTTTTCATCGAGGATATTTTTTACCTCCCTTTCTATTACAACCAGTATTATAGGATTTATTTTTCTGAGCTTCTGCCTGAAAGGTTTGATGCCCTGCTTTAAAGGGATTTTATGTTTTATGACAATGGTATAATAAGTTCTCAATTCATCAGAAGACCAAGCAAAGACATCTTTGTATTGTTTGAGTAACTCGACATATTTTCTTTTCATTTCAAGTGGAAGGTATTTAGATATCTTGACTAGCTTAGGAGTTTCCTTGGTGCCTATATTACAATATTCAACCACTTCAAGATGAGGTTGCAAAGTAGACTTTAGGGGTATATCGACATGATCGAATAATATTTTCAAAGGAATCAGACCTTTAGTGATTTGATTTTTTTTTAGCAACAACATGCGATGATTAGCGATCTTATTTTGGAACTCCCGAGGATCTTCTCCTTCCTGCATCATCCAAGTAGGGTCATTCTAATTTTCCTGATCGATATGTGTTTTAGAAAATTCATCCACCATTTCTAGGAATTGCTTGATCTGCTCATCGTCTTCAAAGACCCGCCAGTGCTGAAAATTATTCGATATTGAAGGCATGTGCCTCATTTCTATGTGATACTTTAGCTTTAGCATAGTAGGAGGTACAAATGTCACAGTTTCTTTGGCCAATGAATCTACCTGTTGATTTTATGTTCTAGTGATGTGCTGAATATTAAATGATGAAAATAAATTCTCAATAATATCCCGAGCACAATTTATGTACGACCTCAGCCTTGGATGTTTGGATTGATACTGTTGCCTTATTTGTTTACAATCAGTTCTGCATCACCATAGACTATTAGATTTCCAATTTTCAACTTCTGGGCAGCCTCTAGTCCTAAGACAAGAGCTTCATACTCACATACATTATTTGTATAATCGATGTTCCACTGTAATCTGTACGAGAAAGGAATAATGAATTCATCTTTGGGTGCCACAAACAACACTCCAGCTCCAGCTCCTTTCTAGGAGGAAGCACTATCAAAAAACATCTTCCAAAATCCTACACTGTTTACAATTTTGTTTGTTTTTTCTATTTTTACTTTTTTGTTTTCTTCTTCTATACAACTTTCTTCTGTACACTCATCGAAACCATCATCAATTGATAATATACAGTTTCCGGAATCCTGATCGACGACATATAATGGGTAATTATTTGGGTTTTATGGATCACTTACAGTATATGCCAACCTTGTCTCTCTGTATAGATGAGTGAAATTCCCATCGAAGATAGGGATCGTAGCATACGTCATGTCCAGTTGAAGCGATCCTCCAAGTTTGGCACCCCAAGACCTGGATAACAACATGCCATACTTCGCAGGAACATCAACAACGACTACATCCATGAGAATGCTCTTCATAGGGATCTGTGCAAGATTAACCACCAAATATTTATTCATACCGAGGCACTTAACCTTTCTTGAATAAAAAAAATACAGATCTCGGTATGGTCTAGTAACCTCGAGACCCAGTTTTTTCATAATAACTTTGGGCATTAAGTTGTGGGAGGCTCCAGAATCCAACATATAGTTATGGAGTAATTGATCATGCAAAGTCAACGTAATATAAAAAGGAGCAACACACTCTTTAGCATTTTTGATATGCGAACCAAACATTATGGTAGGTCTGCCATCTTCTAGATTAATAACATCTGCATGACTTTCAACATCTGATAATTTTATCATCTTGGCAATTTTCTTTCTATACATCATATTTTTCGCCAGTTCAACCGGAGGTACTGGAATTTTGATTTTATTAATTTTGCTTTCAAGATTGAAACTTCCAATTGTCTTTTCAGCTTCTCAGGTTGGGATTTATGTTTCTTTTTTTTATGGTTTATTGGTTTGCATTGCTTTTGTTTCGGTTGTCTTTGTTTTGGCAGCTTGCGTTTCAACTGTTTTTGTTTTGGCAACTTGCATTTCAGTGGATGGTTGAACTGCCTCATTTGTTTTACTTCTCGACAAGATCTTCTTCAGTGGAGCAGTTGTAGAATTTTTATATCTAGGACTTAGATTATATTTCTCTTGAAGCTCGGCCATTACAGAGTCGACGATTCTTTGATAATCAAACTCTCCAATATTATTTATACTTTCCTCATTTCCAAACAGTGGTTCTAGATCTAAATACCTTTTGTAATATTGTTTGGTTAGGTGAGGTTATTGGTCGTTATCACCGATGTTTTCTATATCTTCATCTAACCCCTCATAGTCTTGTACATCATCACTTTGCATGAAGTTTTCTGTTTTAAAAGGATCTTTGATTTTCTGATCCTCGTTTTTTACTGGTTTCTGTTGGATCTGGGGGTTGGGATTCCTTTTGAAATCTCTCCTAACAAAAGGATCAGGTTTAGCTTGGTCTAGTTCCATTCTAGAGATTTTGTTTGATAACTCTTTGATTATCTTAGCCATGTCGTCCATTTTGTCTTCTGCAGACCTCCCAGATCCGAAGGGTCTAACTTGTTCCCTGAAGCGTTTGGTTTCTTTGGCTCCCCTCTCGACCTTTGATTTTAGTTTAGCCGATGCCATCATGTTGGAATCGATTTCGATGGCGTTGTCCTGCATTCTTGTGAGGTCGGAATATCTCTTTTCCCTCAAAAGTAGGGCAAAGTCTGGCTTGAAAGCCCCTGCGAAAGTCACTTAGTTGTGGGTTGAGAGGGTTTAACTTCTACTGGAATCTTGTCATAGAGTTTATTAAACCTCTGGGTGAATTCTAGGACTGACTCAGAATTCTTCTTCCTCAGAGCCCCAAATTCCGTCAGATAATACAAGTGATCTTTCTTCTCTCCCCATTGCCTTAAAAAGGCATTTTCCAGCATGTCATAAGACGCTACAGAACCTGTCAGGAGCCCTCAGAACCAGATTCTTACTTGTCCTTCAAAATTTTGCACCAAAAGTCTCGAGTAAATATCCTCATGCTCAATGCTAAGGATACAAATGAATTGGTAAAAAACGTTAATGTGCTCTATAGTAGTTAAATCCCCTTCTCCCGTGAACTTTGGTAAGTTCTTCATATAATTTTCTGGTAAATCATGAAGGACAGGTGGAAGGACTAAGGAGCGTATCTGGCCACCACTTTGGCAAAAATCCTAGGGGGCGGAGGTGGTGGTCCTTGACCGCCTCTTCCTTCACCACCTCCTCCAACAACAACCATTTGATGTCGAGGGGATGAACTTTAGGAGTTAAAGAGAGGGTTTTCGTAAACTGCTAGGGACTGAAGCGATGACTATTCAACTTCTTCGGGTTTTAATGAAGGAAAGAATGGAAGCTGAGTGTTATAAGACATGAAGTCTAGAAGGGGAGTGAACGAGAAACATGGACTAGCTTCTTCAGACTTACAAGACATATATATAGGTGAACCGACAGGGGACGAATCGGGGTAAAAGGTGCACTCTTTAGGATTTCGGAGAACAAAAACCTTGGTTTTGAGTGAGGATGGGGTAGACAGAAAAGTGACGATAGCAGGTATAGAGGAGGATATTTTATTCAGGTTGTTCTGAGTATTGGACGGGTCAATATCAATCTTTATTGCGACTTTGCTAGTTGAAGCCTCTGTAGAAAGCATTTGTTCAAAAATTTCGTCAGGAGTTAAAATTTCGACCAGAACCTTGGTATTGACTTGAATTATTTTGGGTTGGCACTTCTTACCTGAAGATAAGGTAGTAGACTTGAGGTATCTCTTGGGTTTTAACAACTTTTCAGGATCAGATATGGGCGTAGTCTGCTGATCATCCGGGGTCTTCCTGGTATTCTTTCTACCAAATGCCAGTTTATCTGTAGTGGAGTCGCCAAGTGAAATATAAAAATCCTTCATACAATATTCAATCTTTGTTCACTATAAAAGAGAGAAACTTACCATGTCGTTCTCCTAGGGAAAAATAACTTCATTTCTCTATCCCCGACAATGGCGCCAAAAAGATGTTGTTCCTAAGATTAAACTTAAGGCTCAAAGAATAATGTTAGGCATCAAGAATTAAAGGAAAGTTTTGAGGTGTGTTTTTTCTACCTTAGTTGTATGAGAAAAGTTCCTTAAATGAAATTAAGAACTTGACAGCCAGAGGTCGTATTTTGTGTCTGAGTCAGAATAGGAATGTCAAATGATGTGAGAGAAATACACAAAACTGTAAAACAAAGTAAGGCAACAATTACTAAAGAATCTCACCTTGTTGCAGTAGAAGAAAAATAGATAACATAACCTTAAATAAAGTATAAATTATAGCAATCCATATAGATCACAGGTCTTGATTTACTCAAAGTAAATGTAGAGGAACAACTGCTTGCTTAACAAATTAATAATGAAATATTATTGCAATAGTGTTTGTACTAAATTGAAATCAAACTTTTATTAAGGCATGCGATAAAAGAATGTTGAGATATGGAAAACTAAAGAGACACATAACCCAAATTTAACAAAACTTGGAATCTATGTCTGCGCTTGTATTAATACTCAATAAGGATGAGTCTTTCTCTGTTACAATTCAACAAGAAGCAACCTGTGTTAAGTCTTTAAACCATGTATTTAAACAAAAATGGTTTCGGCCCGAAGTGGTAGTGTAACACCCTGTTTCCCCCAGTTTGTAAATATAACTGGACTGGCCAAGGACTATGGAAAACTCATAAGTATGAACATGTGATGTAAATGGACCTGCAGAAAGAGGTCAATAAATGTGAATAACATTTTGAATTTATTGCAGGACTGTTGAGAGGGGATGTGCAGAAAAGAGACCACGATGGCGGTGGAAGGAACCTGAAAAGGTGGCGTTAACTTCCACCCTGAATGAATACCGTATTTGGACTCCAGTGGCCCGGAGAACCAAAAGCGGCTTGCTAGCCCCCAAATTTAATGTCTCGCAGGCTTGTAGGTGGGCGGCTTGATGAGGGATGGGATGGTGAACTGCCCATCTGTAGAGCCATTGGGCCTGATCGGTGCGAGGGTAATTGTGCCACACACAACCTCGTGAGAGGATAAGGCGTATGGAAGAAGCGATGGAAGGGGACAGATGCGAGGGGAAATCTGGCATTACGCAGGGTGAGTGATAACAGAGAGGAAGGATTTCAATCTTCGCTCCTGGTCACTGGCAGATAGAGAGACGCAGTCTCAGAGCATCGTGGTCTCAGCTCGAGGGTGGCTAGTGGTAAATCCGTTGGGAGTCGCTGAGCCTACGGTTGGGTGGAAACGCGCACCCCTCTCAGTAGTTGCACCCATTTCTGAAGTCACTTCTGATAAGTGTTTTGTTTACATATTGCCTCTTGAAATTCATAGAATGATACATATATGTATATGCTCATAGACCTGTGAAGTTGAAAATGATTCCTGTGTAAGAATGTTTGCGCAGTGTTTTTGCTAATGATTAATAGGCATATGCTTATAATAGAGGAAGCCATGCCCGAATTACGTTGATAAACTGAATCTAAGTATGCCTAGGCTGAACGATGTTAGGCTTCCATCCAGTTCTCGGGAAATTGTTTCCCTTCACCCATATCCAGGAAAGTCCCGGAGTGGATCTCTAGTAGAGATTTCCCCCTTGGAAAGGTTTACCCAGAACCTGGAATAGAAATTTGAAGGTGTAAGTCTTAATAACCTTGCACGAGGAGGAACGATCCTCTTAAAGACCTGAGATGGCAACTTAAGGGAGGAACATCGAATCGATGGATGAGAATTCATCGGGAAATCCACAGTTTCCCCACAACCGTTAGATTAGTAGGAGAAGGTAGGGTGTTAAAGGCCTTACCACCTGATTTTCCTCTATCTTCGTGAATAGCGAGGAGATTTGAATCATAGACCCCCAGGCTCCATGAGAATATCTGGACCGTTGGTTTTTCCACGTCCAAAGAGTAGTGGGAAAGGGTGCAGCATCGGGACCGATCTGAACCGTCAGATCTTATCTAGGAAACCCAACAGTCGTTAGATCCATAGGGAGATAATTGAGGTTTGAGCTTCGTGAATAGGGCATAAAGGATCCGAGCCGTCCATCCGAGGAGGACAGGTGGCAGAGTTCTAGGGAACTCGTGAACTCGGAGGTTCGCGAGGTAGGAGTCCAAAAGTTGGATGATCCAAGTCGCAAATGGCGAAACCACGAGAGGATCAGAGCCGTCCATTCAAGGAGGACAGGTGGCAGGGATCCAGGGAACTCGTGAACTCGGAGGTTCACAGGGTAAGGGTCCAAGTATTTGGTACACCAAGTCGCGAGACGTGAGGAGCGAGGAAGAAGGTAGCCGTTGGATCTGGGTCGCAGGAGGACCGTCGGATCTACACGTAGGATCGTGTATCAGGGTTTCGTAGGTTGAAGCCCGTGATCTTGGCAACAGAAGCTGCGAAGTTGCGAAGCGCGATATTCTGACGAGAACAAAACTGCCCATTATTTGGGACACGTGTAAGGAGATCCCGAGGAGTCGGGAATCGGAGAATCAGAGTTTCCGAGCACAAAGAAATCTTGTCATACAGAATCGCGATCTGCGATTTACCGACAAGATCAGAACTCTCCATTGGGTGGAACACGTGTCAACAGATCCCGAAGAGTCGGAGTTCGGGGCATCGGAGTTTCCAGAGGTAAGAAACTCCCATACATTGGATTCGCGATCCGCGATATCCCGACGAGAGAGCCGTGTGGGCCACAACGGGAGATAGTGGAGGACAGGTGTTACCATATCGGGGTTCGGGACTTGGAGAGTTTCGTGAACTAGTGCAACGGGAATCATGATATCCCGATACGCGATTTCTCGATTTGTCACAGGAGTGTGGTTCACAGTGGAGGATAGGTGTCGTACACATTTCCGTATCGGCATATCGGAAGTCGGGGATCCACGAGGTAAGTTGCATTCGACAGTGAAAACCCTGAAATCCCGATGGGAAGTTATACGACTGTAGTCATATGGTAAGTGGTCACATGGACCATAGTATAGCAAGGAGGGCTAGCCAGTGTAAAGGCATGTCGAGAGTCGAAGGATCGAGAGTCCAGGGGACTTGCGCATCGTGACATCGAAAGGAGCAAAACCCCGACAGGATTAAAAGCTATGGTCTTGTGAAGATTGTGGTCACATTGGCCAGGGCTTAGCCTGGAGAGCCATTACGCTAGGGGAAAATCAGGGATGGGAGAATCGTGAGTTCTGAGGACTCGTGAATTACGACATTGGAAACCCCGAAACTCCGATAGGAGTAGCCTTGAAAGGAGGTAAGGCCACGGTCACAGATGTAGTGGACCATAGGCTTAGCCTAGAGGGCTAATGCGTAAGGAGCGCGTCAGAATCCAAAGGATCGCGAGACTTGGGGGTGAATAAACTTTTACATTAGAAACCCCGTAGCCCCGATGGGAGTTATGACCGTGGTCATATAGAGGAGGTCATGTGAACCAAGAACTTATCCTGGAAGGCTAACGGGAATTTAAGCGCATCGGGATTGTTGGGGACAAAAATCCCGATGGAAAGGGACATAAGTCCACGGTTATGTACAGAGATCCGGGTAGGTAAATAGAAGACCTGCGAATCGGGGATTGGCATTTTGCTGCTACACGCTCCGGGGATTCTCATTCTTGAGAAATCAACCAAAAATTTTGAATTATGGTAGTGGGTGTGTTACAAAGTGGTATCAGAGCATGGTTACAACACTCGGCCTGATTGGGCTCATGCACCAGTCGCACATAAACCTCGTACGAAACACTCCTATGAGGAGTAACCCCCTGACTTAACTATCTTGACCAGGATTAAAAACTTGGAATATGAAAACCCGACTGTGTATGCATGTGAAAGAGTTATGAAATTATGCGCAAATTATAAAATGTATTTAACTCTTGACTAATATCCAGAGTTTGTCTTTTCACTCAAGTGGACGATCAACCGTGGGAATCTACAAACGCAGAATATGGTGACTCACCAAGAGGTGGGAGAAGGCTCCCACAATAGAGACGAGGAGTCTGATGAAAGAAGAGCAATAGGAACCCCTCCAGACCTAGCTGAGACTGTGAGGAGTCTCATGGTCGAATTGCAAAGATGCAAGGCCAATAATGAAAGAATGATGAAAGAACAAGAAAAGAAAACCGAGATTAATGCAGTTTTAGTGCAGAGCTTATCCGACCTACAACGACAAATGCAGCATGAACCTGAGATGCAGAATCATGGTCGTATCAGTGGCCATTCTGAGAGAAGCACGTCAAGAAAGGTCCACCCCAGAGGTAAAGGACCAGTGCCAGACGATTCCACTGAGACGAAAGCTGGTGATTCAGAAGGCTCTTCCAGCAGCAGGACCAGTTCCTATTCTCAAAAGAAACAAAAGAATCAAAAGACTTCTAAGAGTCATAAATTTGAGGAATTCAAAAAGGCCAAAGCTCCCTCCTTCGATGGCGAGATAAAGAAGGGAGAGGAAGCTGAGGCTTGGCTACTTGGACTGAAGAAATATTTCAGAGTCCATGATTTCTCAGAGAACTTGAAGGCCCGAGTGGCCACTTTCAACCTGAACAGAAAGGCTTCCATTTGGTGGGAAGACCTTAAGAATATGAAAGGGGTCCGCAATGAGGACCTGTCTTAGAAATGGTTCGAGAAGTACTTCTGGAAGAAGTATTTTTCGGAAAGGTATTTCGACGAGAAGGCTAAATTTTTTTATGAACTCAAACTGGGACAACTTACTATGGAGGAGTATGTCAACAAATTCCTTGACTTACTGAGATATGTACCCTACATCAAAGCCGAGAAGGCGAAGGCACAACGCTTCATCAGTGGGTTACCCAAGGAATACTGGAACCGAATTGAATTTGACGAGCCAAGGACCTTAGAAGACACCATAAGGAAGGCAACATGTTGTCATGAAAAATATGGACATCGGGCAGAGTCTCGTGGAGACTGGAAACAGAAGAGCGGTTCGAGATTTCAGAAAAGGGGGAACAAATCCTCGGGATTTAAAAACTACAAAAAGAACCCCAGAACAAACTTTCCGACTCGGAGTGTACTCCAGCATAACTTTCCCTCAGTGGACGGAAATAAAACTTCTGGACCTATACCAGTAAAGACTGATAACCTAAAGAGGAAACCTTTGGAATGCTGGGATTGCAGAGGAGGGCATCTCCGGAGAGACTGTCCACACCGACAACAGAACAGTCGGAAAATTTATAACATGCAGGAAGCTACCACGGTCAATGATGTGGCAAGGAGCGTGCCACAGATCTATGCAGCCTTGGATCATAACCAAGATGACCACCAAGCTTCAGTGGTGGAAATAGAAGGTATGATTTTCAACCATCTGGTGTCTGTTTTGATTGACCCTGGTTCAAATTTGAGTTATATATCCCCTAGAGCTGTTGATAAGTGTAAACTACAGCCATAGAAGAAAACTAAACCATGGTTGGTACAATTAGCCACTGGTACCAAAAAAAAGGTGGTAGAGGCCATACCAGCCTGCCAATTAGTGTTGGGTAAATTCCCCACCCAAGCAACCCTTAATGTATTACCCCTGGGGTCATACGACCTGTTGATTGGTATGGACTGGCTGGCCGCCCATAAAGCCAAATTGAACTGTTACCATAAAACTTTAGAATGTGTGAGCATAGAAGGAAAAAGGATAACCCTCCAAGGGATCCGTAAACCGGTCTCGGTGAGACAAATCTCAGCCCTACAAATGAGAAAGTATTGCTGAAAGGGATGTCCCCTATATGCAATACAGGTGTTGGAAACAATCGAAGGTGCTAAACCAAGCCCTGATGATCACCCTATCCTGAAAGAATACCGAGATGTGTTTCCAGAGGAGATACCGGGTCTACCTCCGAGAAGAGACATTGACTTCTCAATAGAACTTGCACCAGGAGCGGTGCCGGTGTTTAGAACACTCTACCGGATGAGCACACCTGAGTTAGTTGAACTCAAATTGCAATTGAAAGAAATGATAGACAAGGGTTATATTCGACCCAGCGTGTCCCCATGGGGAGCATCGGTCCTGTTTGTGAAAAAGAAGGATGGCAGCCTTAGACTGTGCATAGATTATAGACAACTTAATAAAGCAACCATAAAGAACAAATACCCCTTGCCCAGGATCGATGATCTATTCGATCATTTAGGAGGAGCGACTATTTTCTCAAAGATTGACTTGAGGTTAGGATACCATCAAGTTCGAATCAAGGGTGAAGACATCCATAAGACCGCTTTCCGGACACGGTATGGTCATTATGAGTTTGTGGTAGTGCCATTTGGGTTAACCAACACCCCTGCCACTTTCATGTGCTTAATGAACAATGTACTCAGTAAATTTCTAGATAAATTTGTACTAGTTTTTATTGATGATATTTTAATCTACTCTAAGAGTAGAGAAGAACATGAAGAGCATCTTAGACTTGTGCTGCAAGTGCTAAGAGAGCATCAACTCTATGCTAAGTTCAACAAGTGTGACTTCTTTTAGAAGCAAATACATTACTTGGGACATGTGTTGTCCAAGGAAGGGGTAGCAATAGACCCTGATAAGATCAGGTCTATCATGGAATGGCCTACCCCAAAGGATGTCTCAGACATCAGATCCTTTATGGGATTGGCGGGATACTATAGAAGATTTATAAAAGATTTTTCCAAGATTGGTTGTCCAATCACTGCCCTCCAGAAGAAGGGAACAAAATTTTTGTGGACACAGCAATGTGAAGAAATATTTCAAACCTTGAAACATCTACTAACCCATGCACCTGTGTTGAAAATCGCTGACCCGGAAGATGACTTCCTTGTGTGCACAGATTCCTATAAAGAAGGGCTCGGAGGAGTCCTTATGCAGGAAGGAAAGGTGATCTGCTATGAATCCCGAAAATTGAATGAACATGAGGTCAACTATGTGACTCATGAACTAGAATTGGCTGCCATAGTGCATGCCTTAAAAATGTGGAGGCATTACCTA
Source organism: Picea engelmannii (assembly GCA_009831015.1). NCBI lineage: Eukaryota > Viridiplantae > Streptophyta > Pinopsida > Pinales > Pinaceae > Picea > Picea engelmannii. The sequence goes on along the minus strand of ML783627.1, from coordinate 850,143 downwards.
CTGGGAAGGAAATTTTTGCTTATGACAGATCACTGTGGATTACGGTATTTGTTTGATCAACCCAAGCTCAATGCTAGACAAGCTAGATGGATGGACCTCCTTAGAAAATTTGACTTTGAAATCAAACACATTAAAGGGAAGGAGAATAGGGTGTCCGATGCCCTTAGCAGAAGCATGAGAACAATTCACCTGGCAACAGTGAGTACCTGCGAGACAGATGTCAAGAACATAGTCAAAGGGGCACAAGAAATAGATCCCTTCGCCCGAAATGTGACCCTGTACCTACAACAAGAACCCACTGGGGAAAAATACGAAGGCTATCAGATGACTGACGGAGGTCTTCTCACCTATAGAGAGAGACTGTACATTCCCAATTGTGACGACTTGAAGAGGTTCATCATGGATGAACTACATAAAAGACCCTACACTGGTCACCCAGGATTCCAGAAAATGATTACTGCCACCCGAAAACAATTTTATTGGCCAGGATTGAAGAAGGATGTAGCCAAATATTTGGCCCAATGCATAGAATTCCAATAGGTTAAAGCAGAACATCGACACCCAGCAGGACTATTACACCCTTTACCCATCCCAGAATGGAAATGGGAAACCATATCCATGGATTTTATCACTGGATTACCAACTTCAACCAAACAGAATGACACCATTATGGTAGTGGTGGATAAACTGAGCAAGTCTGCTCATTTCATTCCCGTCAAATCGCCCTGCAAGGCGATAGATATTTCCCAGATATTCATGAAAGAGGTGTTCCAACTGCATGGCATGCCGAGAGAGATAATATCTGACAGAGACACAAAGTTCACTTCCAATTTCTGGAAATCACTGATGGTGGGTTTGGAGACCAAGTTGTTGTTTAGCACCGCCTATCACCCTCAAACCGATGGACAGACAAAAAGAGTGAATCATATATTAGAAGATATGTTAAGGATGCATGTAATGCATCAACCTAGGAAATGGGAAGACTACCTGCCATTGGTATAATTTGCTTACAACAACGACTATCAAGCGTCCTTAAAGATGAGTCCATTCGAGGTCCTCTATGGTAGACAGTGTAATACTCCAGTCAGCTGGAGTAATCCTGTAAATAGGATTTCTATTGGACCCGATATGTTGAAAGAAATGGAACAACAAGTGACTCAGATAAAACAAAATCTGAAGGTCGCTTAGAACCGACAGAAAATTTATGCTGATCAAAAGAGAACTCCAAGAGAGTTCCAAACAGGAGATCATGTATATCTCAGAATTAAGCCCAGAAGGAGTTCCCTAAAAATGGGAGCTTGTGCCAAATTGGCACCTCGGTATTGTGGACCCTTTGAGGTTCTAGATAGACTGGGACCTGTAGCCTATCGGCTAGCACTTCCTCCCACAGTAAAAGCACATAATGTTTTCCATGTTTCATTATTAAAGAAATATGTACATGATGCTAATCATATAATTGACTAGTCTGTGATCCAGGTGGAACCGGAGGGAGAATTTCTACCAGAACCCCAATGCATACTGGACAGAAATGAAACCCCACTCTGGAACAAAACCATTGCACAAGTCAAGGTGCAATGGAAACATTTTGGCCCAAATGAGGCTACATGGGAAATGGAGGATTCCATGAGACAGACATATCCGATTTTGTTTACTTCTGTACATGTAATTCATGTTAGTAGCCAAGAACATTGAGGACGATGTTCCTTTTTAAGGGGGATGGAATTGTAACACTCTGCTTCCCCCAGTTTGTAAATATAACTGGACTGGCCAAGGACTATGGCAAACTCATAAGTATGAACATGTGATGTAAATGGACCTGCAGAAAGAGGTCAATAAATGTGAATAACATTTTGAATTTATTGCAGGACTGCTGAGAGGGGATGTGTAGAAAAGAGACCACGATGGCGGTGGAAGGCACCTGAAAAGGTGGCGTTAACTTCCACCCTGAATGAATACCGTATTTGGACTCCACTGGCCCGGAGAACCAAAAGCGGCTCGCTGGCCCCCAAATTTAATGCCTCGCAAGCTGGTAGGCGGGCAATGAGGGTAATCGTGCCACACGCAACCTCGCGAGAGGATAAGGCGTATGGAAGAAGCGATGGAAGGGGGAAAACGCGAGGGGAACTCTGGCATTACGTAGGGTGAGTGATAGCAGAGAGGAAGGATTGCAACCTTCACTCCTAGTCACTGGCAGACAGAGAGACGCAGTCTCAGAGCATCGTGGTCTCAGCTTGGGGGTGGCTAGTGGTAAATCCGTTGGGAGTCACTGAGCCTACGGTTGGGTGGAAACGAGCACCCCTCTCAGCAGTTACACCCATTTCTGAAGTCACTTCTGATAAGTGTTTTGTTTACATATTGCCTCTTGAAATTCATAGAATGATACATATATGTATATTCTCATAGACCTGTGAAGTTTTAAATGATTCCTGTGTAAGAATGTTTGTGCAGTGTTTTTGCTAATGATTAATAGGCATATGCTTATAATAGAGGAAGCCATGCCTGAATTATGTTGATAAACTGAATCTAAGTATGCCTAGGCTGAACGATGTTAGGCTTCCAACCAGTTCTCGGGAAATTGTTTCCCTTCACCCATATCCAGGAAAGTCCCGGAGTGGATCTCTGGTAGAGATTTCCCCCTTGGAAAGGTTTACCTAGAACCTGGAATAGAAATTTGAAGGTGTAAGTCTTAATAACCTTGCACGAGGAGGAACGATCCTCTTAAAGACTCGAGATGGCATCTTAAGGGAGGAACATCGAATCGACGGATGAGAATTCGTTGGGAAATCCACAGTTTCCCCACAATCGTTAGATTAGCAGGAGAAGGTAGGGTGTTAAAGGCCTTACCACCTGATTTTCCTCTTTCTTCGTGAATAGCGAGGAGATCTGAATCGTAGACCCCCAGGCTCCATGAGAATATCTGGACCGTTGGTTTTTCCACGTCCAAAGAGCAGTAGGAAAGGGCGCGGCATCGAGACCGATCTGAACCATCAGATCTTAGCTAGGAAACCTGACAGTCGTTAGATCCATAGGGAGATAGATGAGGGTTGAGCCTTTTGAATAGGGCATAAAGGATCTGAGTTGTCCATCCAAGGAGGACAGGTGGCAGAGATCCAGGGAACTCGTGAACTCGGAGGTTCGCGAGGTAGGAGTCAAAAGTTGGATGCTCCAAGTCGCGAATGGAGAAACCACGAGAGGATCAGAGCTGTCCATCTGAGGAGGACAGGTGGCAGAGATCCAGGGAACTTGTGAACTCGGAGGTTCGCAGGGTAAGGGTCCAAGTATTTGGTACACCAAGTCGCGAGACGCGAGGAGCGAGGAAGAAGGTAGCCATTGGATCTGGGTCGCAGGAGGACCGTCGAATCTACACGTAGGATCGTGTATCGGGGTTTTGCAGGTTGAAGCCCGTGATCTTGGCAACAGAAGCTGCGAAGTTGTGAAGCGCGATATTCTGACGAGAACATAACCGCCCATTATTTGGGATGCGTGTCAGGAGATCCCAAGGAGTCGGGAATCGGAGAATCGGAGTTTTCGAGCACAAAGAAATCTTGTTATACAGAATCGCGATCTGCGATTTACCGACAAGATCAGAACCCTCCATTGGGTGGAACATGTGTCAACAGATCCCGAAGAGTCGGAGTTCGGGGCATTGGAGTTTTCGAAGGTAAGAAACTCCCATACATTGGATTCACGATCCGCGATATCCCGACGGGAGAGTCGTGTGGGCCACAGCGGGAGATAGTGGAGGACATGTGTTAGCATATCGGGGTTCAGGACTTGGAGAGTTCCGTGAAATAGTGCAACGAGAATCGCGATATCCTGATACGTGATTTTCCGATTTGTCACAGGAGTGTGGTTCATAGTGGAGGGCAGGTGTCGTACGCATTTCCATATCGGCATATCGGGAGTCGGGGATCCACGAGGTAAGTTGCATTCGACAGTGAAAACCCCGAAATCCTGATGGGAAGTTATACGGTTGTAGTCATATGGTAAGTGGTCACATGGACCATAGTATAGCCAAGAGGGCTAGCCAGTGTAAAGGCGCGTCAGGAGTCGGAGGATCGAGAGTCTAGGGGACTTGCGCGTGACATCGAAAGGCGCGAAACCCCGACAGGATTAAAGGCTGTGGTCTTGTGAAGGTTGTGGTCACATTGGCCAGGGCTTAGCCTGGAGAGCCAATACGCTAGGGGCAAATTGGGGATCGGAGAATCGTGAGTTCCGAGGACTCGTGAATTACGACATTGGAAACCCTGAAACTTCGATAGGAGTAGCCTCGAAAGGAGGTAAGGCCACGGTCACAGAGGCAGTGGACCACAGGCTTAGCCTGGAGGGCTAATGCGTTAGGAGCGTGTCAGAATCCGAAGGATCACGAGACTTGGGAGTGAATAAACTTTGACATTAGAAACCCCGTAGCCCCGATGGGAGTTATGACCGTGGTCATATAGAGGAGGTCATGCGAACCAAGAACTTAGCCTGGAAGGCTAACGGGCATTTAAGCGCGTCGGGATTGTTGGGGACATAAATCCCGATGGAAAGGGACATAAGTCCACGGTTATGTACAGAGAGTCGGGTAGGTAAATAGAAGACCTGCGAATCGGGGATTGGCATTTTGCTGCTACACGCTCCGGGGATTCTCATTCTTGAGAAATCAACCAAAAATTTTGAATTATGGTAGTGGGTGTGTTACACGTAGGCATTCTCATAATTAAAAAAAATGGTAAATATTACAATATGTAACTTGAAGGGTTTCATTAGTATCTCCTTTGTTTAGCGGAAATGTTTCTTCTCCTCTTCCTTTAGCATAGAGACATCTGGCATCTAATCTTCCTCCGTAGGAGTAGCAGATGCATGTGTCTTCACTTTTTTCCAGTTGTGCTTGCCTTTCCACATGTGACACAGTGGAAGCGTCCATTCACCAATTTTACCACTGACTGTGACGGTTCAATTGATTCATTCTCTTCCAGCCTATTACAGAGGAGAATGCGTAAACTTCCCTTGGATAAAACTCACTACTTTGCGGAAGGTAGAAATGAAATTCAAAACCAAACATTTTTATTCATGTTTAGTTTGTGTTAATTTGAGCATTCCTTTCTAATAAATCATTACCTTTGATTCATGATAAACACCATTAAATATCGTCGGTTCACGATCGGGATCTTTTTGGATGGAACAATGTAAAAAAATCCCCAAAACTAGAAGCTGCAAAATGATTAATTATAAGATAATTGCCTTTTAAGTTTTTTATTAATCCTATTTAACCTGTTAATCAATCATGTTTATCCGTTAAGTATTTCGAGGTTTCAGAGCTTGGGATATTTGATAATAGATCAATACAGTATTCCCGAAATGCAAAATCATGAAGTAATTAATTAACATTAATCCAGTTTAACTCGTTAATTAATCATGTTTATCTGTTAAGTATTTCAGGGTTTCAGACCTCAGGATATACGATAATAGCTCGATACAGTATTCCCGAAACGCGAAATCATGAAGGATTAATTGTTTGCTAATTATCTTCAACCTTGAGTTAAACCTGCTTAATGATTAAGGCATTTGGAGAGTTCGGGCGTCATGAATTTAGAATGCAATGAGGGATGGATCTTCGAACTCTGAAAGTGTGAAGCTATCAATTAAACTTTAATTGAAATTAGTTTATTTAACCAAGGTTTGATATTTCAGGATTTCGAAAGTATTCTTTAGTGTTTTGACTCTTTAATGAGTAGGTGGCTTCATAAATATGAAGAGATTAGGATCGTTTGATCAACGGTGGAAATCAATCGACGGTGAGAAACCAAGCGTGCTTTAAGGCTTAAAAGTGGAAAGATTTATCTTTTGGAAATCGACTTCTAAGTTAAAGTGGAAGGATAGGATAAATCTTTAGGCTTATAATTTTAAAAGTGTTCCAACAGATTGCACGCCACAAAATCGTTGCCCCACTTATAGAAGGGACGTGCAATAATAACTGTATGCAGGGATTTAGTGGAGCTCGAGTTTTGTGAGTGAACATTTGATAATTTGTGCATCACTTGAATGTCTGAATGCAGTCTTGAAAGAGGGAAGGAAAAAAATAATTAGTGTGGACCACCTTTTGAGTAGTGGAAATTCCTGACAAATGTCCTCCACAAGTGTCTCTATGGAAATCACTCATGACCCATTTGGATTCCTCGAGTGTGAGACAACACCACAAGATAATGTCCACTCCATATCCATAAAGAACATCCCCTATGAGGAGATATTGGGGGGCTTGGTGTAGGATGCATCGATGATTATTCTGAAAGAGATGTGGGCCAAACTTTTGTTTGTGAAGGTAGGTGAGGATATCATCGTACCATGGGTCATTAGATGCTAGCATGAAAAGGTGTTCATCTGGGAAGTTGTCATTCACTGGCAGGCCCTTGGTGTCTAACTACAATTTAATGATGAATTTAATGAGGATGAGAATCTTATTACTCTAAGGAGTATTGAAATCTAGATAGGATTCATGGAGAATTATGATCCATCGAGTGAATTTGTCATTGATTTGTTGCCGAGAGTAAGTACTGCATAGGGTGAGAGTTTTATATGACTTTCATGGTCCCCAACAAAGTATAATTACATAGTTTTTTGAGTTTGTGAATCAAGGCAAGGGATAATCTATCCTCAGGATTCTAATTAAGAGGAGGTTCTGACAAGTTTTTTCTCACATAATAGATGACATGCTCTCACCTGTCATCCCCTTGTTGGAATAACACTCTTGCGACATATAGGTATGAAGTAGAGAGATAAAGGATATAATCCTTATTGAATTTGGGAGGACTGATTAATGGAGATTTGGGGAGAGTGGATTTTAATGCGTCAAATGCTTGTCGAGCCTGATCATCCCGTCTGAAGGGGATGTCTTGGCATAAAATTCACAAGAATCCATGTGCACAAGTGGGACAATTAGGCATGAATGATCCAGATGGGTATCGGTGGCCGCCCACCTTTCCATCTGGCTCAAAACAATTTTTTGGCATTTCTGGTAATTTACTATTTTTAGCAGTTTTTTCGGGTCTTGAACTTCCGGGGCCATTTTGAGGCCTAAACGATGTTTTTTTGGGTATGTTGCTCTCGCAAAATAGCATCTATGATTCTATTTTGCCTTGAGCGTTTTAGGCCTCGGATAGATCTTTCCAACGAGCTATCGTATGCCCTAAACGAAGATCGTATGCAATAGTTATGACTCCGGGAAGTTGATGGACTAACTTACCCAAACAGGGCCCACTTGACTTTTGGCGTTTCATCTTCTAGGGTTAGGTTTTTGGTTTCTACCTTCCTGCTTTTGATAAATAAGGCCCTTTGGCCTCTTTTTGGGATGAGCTTGGTCACGGATGAGCGTAGCCGCCACATCTCTTATCAGGGATATGCTACCACCATTCTAGCTATGTATTGTTCAACAGTTTTACAATTTCTCTATTTCATTAATTAATAGAAGTGTGTGTTTACTGTATCACTGTGTTCTCTGCAATACTATTGTGCACACTCTGTTATTTGCTTCTTACATTCCGTTCTTGCATAAATCCGGATCAATAAAGTGTTGCAAGAAGTTGGCCTTTCCTTGTAGACTTTTTAGTTGATGCAAATCGTTTGGAGTAGGAATCTCATTGATATCCTAGACTTTTAGGGGGTCCACCATGATTCCTTATGGGGAAACGATGAAATATGTTAACCATCCAACAGTGACGCAAAATACATACTTGAGGGGGTTGGAATGAATTTTATACTTTCGATATCTCTGAAAGATGATGCGAAGGTCTTCCAAATGTTGGGATCTCTTCTTATATCTATCCATGAGGTCATCCACGTAGGCTAAGATGAGGTGGGTAAGATCATGAAAGACATAAGGCATAGTTTTCTAGAAGGTGGCTTCGACATTTTTTAGACCAAAAGGCATGACGTGGTATGTGAAAGAGGTTTTTTACTAATCTACATGGAAAATCTAGATCTAGTCGTACTAGAGAACCCGTCCATGAAGCAAAGGATCTCGTCCCCTATGCATGCATTGATGACTTGGTTGATAAATGACATCAGGAAATTGTCTTTGGGATAAGATTGATTCAAGTTCCAGAAGTCATTACAAATGCAAATTATTCCCTACTTTTTGTTCATAGGGATGGGGTTGGATACCCAAGAAGTATATGCAATTGATAAATAAAACCAACTTTATGAGCTTGTTAGTCTCAAATTTAATGGTCATTGCTTTGTAAGGGTGAAGTTGTCGTTGTTTCTGTCGGATAGGTGAAACATTGGGCCATGTGTTGATATAGTTTTTGGTGATGGCAAGGTTGAGTTTTGGAATTTCTGTGTAAGACCAGGAAAAGACATCCCAAAACTCTTGAAAGAGAGTCTTGTAGGCAAGGATCTCTTCCACGTAACATGTTGCTTCGAGGAGGATGTCTTCAGTGACACTTGGTTTGACTAAAATGTCTACTTTGATGGCAGGAGAGATGTTTGTCATGGTGCCTTCTTTAAAATCATATGGTGTTGGGTTTGGGTTTTTGAAATAATTGACATGTCTAGGAGGAATGAACTCTTTGGTTTTGATTACACATATGTTAGAAGTTGTGGCAGATTGAAATTCCTCTTAAGGGAGGAAACATTATAATAATGCATCACATCCCAGGGGTACTCATAGGCCATCATCGCCTCTATAATGTCCTCATCCGAATGGAAGACATGGGAAGTGAAAATGAGTGACTTATAAGATGCATGAATTGGTTGGGTCAGTGCCTTGGTGCCATAAATATCACATGTGTGTGACAGGTTGCTAGGTATCAAAATACCTATGGATGTCGATAGTGCGTAGATAGAGTGCGATTCTAGCCATTTGGCAACTGTAGCCTTGCTCATGAATGGGAATAGGCATCAATATTGATAGGAACAAAAGGTTGGACTGAAAATATGGGGCCAATGACTGTGTAAATATAACAAATGTGCACATAATTATGTGTGTCATGCTCTCTAGGAGGGGGAAGAATTTTTTGTTGAGGACTTGTTGAGGAATTGGGTGGGGCAGTAGGTGAGGCCTCCTTCCACTAGTGTACCGGAGAGGAAATATGGGAAGATGATGGTTCCTGCTCATGCTAGGAGGATTTAGGTGAGCCCTTTGGGGTGGCCACAATGCTAGGGTATCTTTTTGTGAGGAGAGATTCCCAAAGCCAATTATTATTGGCCATGCGATGGGTTAGATACTCAATACTAAGTGGAAAAAGGTGAGTGAAGTGATCTTATAATTGTCCGCAAAGTGTGCATGGGAAAATATTCTGCGAGTTCACTAAGGTGGAAAAATAGTAAATAGTGCAAGAACCTTTCTCAGTGATCGATGAATGTTGTGATGCTGGTTAGGTGGAGGATTCCAAAAGTGTTGTTTGATGGGTGACGAAGAGCCTGTCTCGAAAGTGTGCGAGATCAGGACAATGGTGAGTGCAATGTACATATGATAAACATATGGTGAAATATTGGTGGATTGTATGCAATGTCTTGTTACACATGGTGGGTGATTCCTTTGTAGGTTCTATAGAAGTACTAATGCTAGGAGGGGTGGCTAGCAGTGGTGTCGCCCTTTGTGGTTGGATAAGGTTCCTTGGTTCAATAAATATGGGGTACATGTTTGTAGGATATTCTGGGGCATCACATAGTGCATAGGGAGGAGGTGCCTTAGTGTGGTTTGAGTAGCGCCCTCTAATTTCTTCTTCTTGCCCCTAGTGGTTTTACTCTTACCCCCAATTGTGTGACCAGGTTCTGTCGGTTTTGGGTTGATAGGAGTTTGTATTGGTTATACAATCATGTGAGGTGGGGATGTTGGTATTGGTACCATAAATGGAGGTTCAAGATACCACACATGTATCCCTAACACAAAATTTTGGAGAGTGAGTGTGTCAATCACTTGATACGTTGTAACTCCTGATGGTGGATAGAAAAATGGGATTTGGGTCAGGGGGTGAGAAATAGTATGCATGAGAGGTGGTTGGTCATTCGTAGATGAAAAATTGAGGATAGATGAGGGGGAAGGTGGTTCCATCATGACAGATGTGATGGTGCACACTTGAGAAACATCTAGGGGTGAAGTAGAAGGTGGTTCACTCTGATAAGTTCTAAAGAGTGAGGAGTATTTGATGATCCCCAAACTAATTTCAATGAAGGATGGGAACTCATGATGTGCCCCAATGAGGGAAAGGATGTTATCCAATTTCATGGTTGGGCATGGTTCATGGTGTGTCAGTTGGTCTATTCTTATGATATTCCCATTGTGAGGAAAGATCATAGTCTGAAACACAAACGAAGCGACAAACTGCATCGCATACATGTAACTACATCCTAAAAGGATATTGTAGTCTAAGGGGGTGTTTCTGACCTCGATATCAATTAAGATTATTTTTCCTGCTAGCTCTACCAGGATGTTTTGGAAAAGGCCCTTGCGTTGAGATGGGTGGCCATCATAGGCCCGACAGGTGATAGTAGAAGGGGTTAGCTCGGGGGAGTCTAACTTCTACCATACATTCTTGGACATAATGCAAGTAGATGCTCCATCATCTATAATGCATAAAAAAATGGTGATGTTTTTTATTTTTATTTAGATTTGGAAGGTGACTAAGGATGGGAGCTTGGGTTCTGAGTTATCCAAATCAAACATGATGAGGTACGAGTTAGTGTTGGATTACTGTAAGGGGGGGTGAATCAGTAATAGAGCAATATTTTTTTTTAACCACAAAATGCAAGTGTTATATCAATGTAGCATTATCATCCAATAGTTGCAGAGTAAATAAACAATGAACAAATAAGCAATCATACAAATACATAGTACACTAGTGTTTTTACGTGGACACCCAAAGCGACAAAAAACCACATAATGCTTTTTCTTATATGTCTTTAAGAATTACATTCATTGGAAGCACCAACTTCCTTTGTTTTCCAGCTGCAACTGGAAGGAGGCTCCAACCCCCTAGTTTCTCAGGCTACAACCTGAGGGAAGATCCAACTCCCCAATTCTCTGGCTACAACCATAAGGAGGCTAAAACCCCTATGTTCTTTGGATACAACCAAAAGGTGGCTACAACCACTTGTCCTTACCTCGTCCAACTGCCCTGACATAGAAGTAGAATGATGGAACCACTGTCACACTATCACTGTGAGATATACTATTGTAAACCTATACCAATCAACCTATAATCAACTCGTAACAACATGTACCAATAAATTGTTTCAACATGTACCATACACCAACCTGTACCATAAACAAATGCATCAACCATGCACCAAACCTGTACAAATAACTTGTCACAATAACCTGTCCAAACAACCCGTACCATAAACAAGTGCATCAACCATGCACCAACCTGTACCATCAACGGTTGCATCAACCATGCACCAAACTGTACCATCAACGGTTGCATCAACCATGAACCAAATATGTACCAATCATGGATCAAATACACATAAACTATGACTCATAAAGATGTACCAACATTATCAACTATGCACCTCATGTATGTGCCAACTCATCAACTACTTGTCTCAACCATGTACCCAACATGTACCTCAACCAAAAGACCTCATCAATTTCATCATTCAAATATGATTTGTAACTCTATAATAGACCTCGTTTATATGATCACATACCTACAAACCTTCCTTAACTTTAACAACAAGAGACTAGCATTTTCATCAAACTTTACTTTAGTCTCACATGACTAATTTTGGATTAGTCAACAACCCTAACTTGAAATAATCATAACTATGTACATGTAATAAATAAAGATATGAAAATAGTACACAATGTTCTTCAATGTCTTTTATGCAATTCCTCCAGGTTTCACTACTTGGAACCTCTCAGAAAATGAGTTATAGAAAAAATGGCATACCTTGTTGAATTCTGGCTTATTCTAGAGAGTGAACGTGTAGAATGTGCCCTGCAAGGAATATTTGTTGTATGGATCTAAAAATGGTACACATAATACTACAAAATTTAATATAACCAATACATTTGGTCTTAATGAATTTGGATTTGTTATGAAGAAGTTATGACATTTTTACCCGAAACACCTGTTTTAGACTAGTTTCAGGACTAGCCAAAAACCCTATTTTCCACAAAGTGTAACTCCAAAACTACAACAACCCACAAGATGAATTTTTTTATCACAGATACTTGGATATGTTTCCTTAACGACCTCTGAATTTCACAGTCTGAATCATTCTAGAAAAAAAACGTTATTGCAAAAATGGTGAGATGACCTGTAAATAACATACCTTAGAAAGCATCATCAAAATAATTTATCCTCCCTTGAATTTCAGCCTTCTTTACTTCACCTTCCTTCTAAAATTCGGCTTAGATATCCTTTGGTTACCTCAATCACTTGTAGATATTCAATATGTTCAAGTGTGATTAAAATGAGAGAGTCGTACCTCTTATTTATACTTTCATGTAGCTTCCTCAAGGGGTTACCTTTTAACCATCTTCACCCACTTTCCTTATTTTAGAGTTAACCCACTTCTAACGACTTGTCCACTTAGTAATTTCTCCATTAAATTTATTATTTAAATAACTTATTTTGTATCCACTTTGAATTATAGTACACTCATCACTTCACTTTATTATTTAAATAATTTCTTCTTTGCAACCACTTTGACTACTTTGACCTTTTGGGGCTTCTAGATGACTCATGAGGGTTCTCCAACTTCACATGGCCATAAATCTCTAACCATGAGGAGTTATGTGATGTTCCACATACCACCATAAATGGCATGGTATGTACTATCCATCTAGAATAATATTACCTTCAAATATATTAAAATTCATACCATTATAAATCAAACAAACTTGGGTCCATTACCCAAACTCCAACTTCACATGGCCATAACTCTCTAACCGTGAGGAGTTATGTGACGTTCCACATACCACCGAAAATGGCATGACATGTAATATCCATATATAATAGTCTTAATTTAAAATATATTAAAACTCATACCATTATACATCAAACAAACTTGGGTCCATTACCCAAACCTTTGTGCTACCGAAATTCGCTACCAGACTTTATTCAAGGGTTGACATCAATGACAACCAAGCCAAATAATCAACAATATCCCCCTTTGGCATTGATGGAAACACTTTGATGCAATACTGAAGTCATATCACTCATGCTCCCCCTATGATCATTGCTCCCCTGGAACCATGCCTCTGTGCTCTTTCTCCAAGCATTTACCTTTACATTTGATAAATCTCTCCCCCTTTGTCATCAATGGAAAAAGGTATCTTTCCATTCGTGGCTGCTCCCCTTGAATGAACTCTTGTTGAAATTGATCTCCCTACCCGAACTATCCTCTTTATGGTGCTTCCTCATGTAAATATAAGACATATAAGATAAGCATTCATTTTGGAGTAGAAATTACTTCGAGTCTCTGGCGAAGATACTCAAAGGCTTCCCATGGAAGCAGTTTTGTAAAGCTGTCTGCCACTTGTACTTTTGTGCCCACATATTCAACTCTGATGTTCTTCTCTCCAACCTGTTCCTGTAGAAAGTGATACTTGATTGGAATGTTCTTTGTCTTAGAGTGCATCACCGGGTTCTTTGAGATACTAATGGCGCTTGTATTATTACAATAGATTGGAATGGGCTCATCATACTCAACTTGTATATCTGTCACAGTTTGTTTCATCCATATAACCTGTGTACAACATCCTGCTGCTGCAATATACTATGCTTCGACTGTAGATAAAGATATTGATGATTGTTTCTTGCTTAGCCAAGATACTAAACACTCACCCAAGTAGAACACTGCTCCACTGGTGCTTCATGGGTCATCAATGCAACCTGCCCAATATGTATCTATGTAGGCAATAAGTGATAGATCCTTTCCTTTTGGATACCATAAGATAAACTCTTTTGTTCCTTTGAGATATATGAAAATCCTTTTCACTGATAAGACATGTGATTCCTTTGGTGCTACTTGAAATCGTGTCATCTATCCAACTGCCTGCATTACATCTGGTCTGGATGTTGTCACATATAGTAAGCTACCAATCATTGACATGTATTTCCTCTGATCTTTAGACTTTGAATCATCATCTTTGCTCAACTTGCAATTGGTTTGCATAGGAGTGGTAACTGGTTTTTAATCTTCCATTCCGAACTTCTTTAGCATTTCTATGATATACTTAATTTGAGAAATAAAAATTCTTTGGTTGCTTTGACATATCCGAAGACCCAGAAAGAAGTATAGTTCTCCAAGCAATGACATTTCAAATTCATTTTGCATATCCTTTTGCAAATTTCTGGCTTAACCTGTCATTAGTACTTCCAAAAATAATATCATCAATATAAAATTCAATTAATAAAATACCATCTTGAGTTACCTTGATTTAGAGGTTGTTGTCTACACTTCCTTTTCTGAACACTGTATGCTGTAGATATTTATCCAGTCTAGAGTACCATGCTCTAGGAACCAGTTGTTCAATGTAGACTTCTTCTTCAAGTTCTCCGTTAAGAAAAGTTTATTTTACGTACATATATGTCCATATTGTTCAAGACTCTGCTACACAACTGTCCATAATTTTGTCTCATATGTCACTGTATTATCATGAAGTACTACTACAACTCATTAATCTATCATATTCTACTTCTGCTAACTGAATGCATTGAATTTGTCTGCTCAAATTCAGCAAGCTGCTCGAAGGATGGTTCTCTGGTGTGCCTCAACTACCGCATAGACTCCCCCTATCTATTATTCATATTATCTGAGAGTCTCTAAGCCAGATGGCTCAGAACAATTCCCGCTTTGAAGTGTATTTGGCATCATCTTCATTAGTAGATTTATCATCTCTCTGAGCTCTGACTTCTTTCTTTCTATTTGTGGATTCATATTTCACTACAGTGTCCGAAAGTACAATCTCTTAAACTTGTTCCTTATTTACTTGTCCTTCTTTTCTTTTAGTTATTTTCTAAATATTTCTGTATTTGACATCTTTCCTTTTCTCTGTAGAATTTTCTTCATCTCGTTTTATTTCCAATCTTGTGATCTCTGGGACCTGGTATTTGTTCACCTGTTCTTCGTGTTTTGAACAACCACTGTCAACATACCAACCACGCTTCTTATGCTTAGATTGTAGAGCGAGTGTGCATTATTCATTGTTATATTGATTCTCATTTTTTATCCATGTTCTCTTATGAGGCTCCTGTCTGTGACTGTTGTTGTTCTGTCGTGGTTCTCTAGGAGGGACTGTCATTCTACAATCTTTGGCCATGTGTCCAAAGTTATTGCACTTGTAGAATTCCACTTCAATGCTCAATGATTCAAAATTTTTGTAGCTTCTTCTATATGTTTCACTAGGCCTTCTTGGATAACCATTTTGTGTATGACTTTCAAAGTTGTTTATGTTCCCGCTATTAGCTCCACAATTTACAACTTTATGTACAAAATTATTGCATGCATAACATAAACCCAAAAAGATAGTTTGATACTATAGAGTTGAATATCTTCTGAAAGGAGTTACTCTTATAAATCCTTCTTCTTCATGAGGCCTATTTGTTTCTGTCGGTCGTTGATTTTGAAATCTGAATCTTCTCGGTGGAGGAGTGTCCCTGTAATCTTCCTTGTAGGTCTTCCTATCCCCTTTGATTGTTTATGCATAACTTTTTTCGATATGTTTCTTGTTATGTTGCTTTGGATTTTGATCCCTTTTCTGTCTGATTGTATCCAAGTCCGGACTTGTCATGATTAGGCCTTTGACAGTTGATAATGTCATCCAAAACTTTTGAGTTGTTCTGCATATTTTTCTTTTGAAGATCCTTTCTCAATGTGACAATCTTTGCTTCCAAATTTCCAATGATCATGTCTCTTTCTTCTAAATGTTCTTTGAGCGCTTCTTCAATTCTTTTATATTCTTCTATTTGAACATTCAATTCCATGATGATCTTCTCTAGTTCTTGGGTGTCTTCCTTCTTGTCTAGTTCTTCTTGTAGCTTCTTGTTTTTCCTCTTTTCTCTTCTTATAACTTCTATGACAATCAACAATTCTTCTTGATAGTCAACTTTTGCCTCTTCATATTCTTCTTCGGTGTCTTCTTTATCAGATTCTTCTACTTCCATGAATAGAAATCTTTCTGTCTCACTGTCACTGACTTCATCTTCATATGATGAGGAGATGTCTTCTTTGGTGCATAAGCTTTTCTTGAAAACTTTCTTTGTGGTTCTTTTGCCTTTATATGTTTGTTTTCTATTTGAGTAATATTCATCATTCCCCTTATTTTTCTTATGAGGACATTTGTTAGCAAAATGACCAATACCATCACAATTAAAAATAATCAATGGAATCTTACATTTATATTTTTCGTTGGTTCCCTTGTTCAATCTCTTGACAAAATTGGCCATTTCTTCATCATCTTTCGAGATGTCACTGTTGCTGCTATGTTCTTTTTATTTTTTCTTTCCCTTTTGCTTTTACCTTTTGGATGCTTTGAAAGTTGCTTCTTTTATATCTGGATTTTTCTGTTCAGTTCTCATTTCATATGCTGTGAAGATTCCATGTAGTTCGTCCATGCTTATTGAGTCTAGATCTTCTATTTCTTCTAGTGTTGATATCCTAGGATCAAATCTCATAGGAAGAGATCTTAATACCTTTTGAAAAATTACAGATTCTTTAATTTCTTCTTCCAATCCTATGATTGCATTTACTGTTTCATCGACTTGTAAGAAGTAAGTTGCAATATTCTCATGTTCCTTCATCTTTAGTTGTTCGAATTGACCTCTGTAAATTTGAAGCTTTGTTGCTTTGACTTTTGAATCTCCTTCATAAATATTTTGAAGTTTGTCCCAAATATCTTTAGCGGATTTACAATGCATAACTTTGGTGTATACTGATTCAACAAGACCATTTAGAAGTGCATTTGTGGCTTTGGAATTATTTTGACCGAGTTTTATTGCTCTTTCACTTGTTGGCAAAACTGTTGGTTCTTTGTATCGATCTACTATAGATTGCCAAATTTCAAATCCCTGTGCCTGTATATATGTTTTCATCCTTCTGCTCCTGAATGAATACTTTTGTCCATCAAACTATGGTATTCCATGTTTATATATGTTGTTTCTCTCCATGATCTAGCTTTCAGTGGTTAAACCGATTCTTGAAGGAACTGGATCTGATACCAATTGTTGGATTATTGAGAGGGGGGGGGGGGGGGGGGTGAATCAATAATAGATCAATAATTCTTTTTAACCAAAAAATGCAAGTGTTATATCAATGTAGCATTATCATTCAATAGTTGCAGAGTAAATAAACAATGAACAAATGAGCAATCATACACATACATGGTACACTAGTTTTTTTTGTAGAAACCCAAAGCGAGAGAAAACCACATAATGATTTTTATTATATGTCTTTGAGGATTACATTCATTGGAAGCACCAACTGGAAGGAGGCTCCAACCCCATAATTTCTCAGGCTACAACTTGAGGGAAGATCCAACTCCCCAATTCTTTGGATACAACTAGAAGGAGGCTACAACCCCCTATGTTCTCCGGCTACAACCAGAAGGTGGCTACAACCACATGTCCTTGCCCCATCCATCCTCCCTAACGTAGAAGTGGAATGATGGAACCATTGTCACATTATCACTATGAGATAGTTGTAAACATGTACCAATAAACATGTAATCAACCTGTAACAACCTGTACCAATAACATGTGCCAACATGTACCATACATCAAACTGTACCATAAACTAATGCATCAACCATGCA
This sequence comes from Picea engelmannii, assembly GCA_009831015.1. Lineage (NCBI taxonomy): Eukaryota > Viridiplantae > Streptophyta > Pinopsida > Pinales > Pinaceae > Picea > Picea engelmannii. The sequence goes on along the minus strand of ML783627.1, from coordinate 832,397 downwards.
CTAAACCTGTATAAATAACCTATCACAATAACATTTCCAAACAACCTATAATCAACCTGTACCATAAATAAGTGCATCAACCATGCACCAACATGTACCTCAACCTGTACCATCAATGAGTGCATCAATCATGCACCAAATATGTACCAATCATACATCAAATACACATAAACTATGACTCATCAAGATGTACCAACATCATCAACTATGCACCTCATGTATGTGCCAACTCATCAACTACTTATCTCAACCATGTACCCAACATGTACCTCAACCAAAAGCCCTCATAAATTTCATCATCCAAATATGATTTGTAACTCTATATTAGACCTGGAGTATATGATCACATACCTGCAAACCTTCCTTAACTTTAACAACAAGAGACTAGCATTTTCATCAAACTTTACTTTAGTCTCACATGACTAATTTTGGATTAGTCAATGACCCTAACTTGAAATAATTATAACTATGTACTTGTAATGAATAAAGATATGAAAATAATACACAATGTTCTTCGGTTTCTTTTATGCAATTCCTCTAGATTTCACTACTTGGAACCTCTCATAAAAGGATTTATAGAAAAAATGACATACCTTGTTGAATTCTGGCTTATTCTAGAGAGCAAACTTGTAGAGCATGCCCCACACAAAATATTTGTTGTATAGATATGAAAATGGTACAAAGAATACTAAAGACTTTAATCTAACCAATACATTTGGTCTTACTGAATTTGGATCTGTTATGAAGAATTTATGATGTTTTTACCCGAAACACCTGTTTTAGACTAGTTTCAAGACTAGCCACAAACCATATTTTCCATAGAGTGTAACTCCAAAAATACAACGACCCACAAGCTGAATTTTTTATCACAACTGCTTAGATATGTTTCCTCAACAACATCCCAATTTCACGGTCTGAATCATTCTAGAAAAAACGTTATTGCGAAAATGGTGAGATGACCTGTAAATAACATACCTTAGAAAGCATCATCAAAAGAATTTATCCTCCCTTGAATTTCAGCCTTCTTTACTTCACCTTCCCT
>ML783627.1:807554-826775 GCA_009831015.1 Picea engelmannii | reverse complement strand
ATAGCTTCAACATGCAACACTGATCAAGATAATTTCATAACAAATAGATGCATATTAGAATAATCACACCTGGGTTGCATCATTCCTCTGAATGTGTTGGATCTTGAGATCCTTCTGGATCTATGGCAAGAGATCCCTTCTCTAGCAAATACTCTTTAGGATTTAACCATTAAACATATGTAAGTACATACCTCTAATAACATTTGCAGGTAGTGGCTCCATCTGGTAGCAACAATAATCATTGCCAACTCTTGAGAAAATTTCAAGGGTGATTGCAACTAGTTCTACGGATGCAACTGCAACTAGTACTGCAATTGCAATTGGTTCTAAGACTGCAACTGCAACTGCAACTTAGGGTTTTATGAGGAAATCCTAATTTTTCAAACGTCAAATTTTGAAATTCTGATCCAGTGGATAGACGCGCTGGGCTGAGGCGAGTTAGCTGGTGCAGTCGGAATTTCGAAAATCCAACTTTTACCCCCTCAAACTTGATATGCGTATTTATGGACTGGTGCTTTTGGTTTTCTGGTACTTCTAGTACTCTGGTACTCTAGTTTTCTGGTACTTTGTGAAACTAGGGTTTCACTTTCCAGGAGATCTAGCCACTGAAAAGGTGCGCTCTAAGTGCCAAATGATCCTTGGGGGAGGGCACAACTTTCTAGGTGGTTAGGGAGTTGAAAAGATTCACTTTTGAAAAACCCTAATTTTTGGGTACGGTAACAGTGAAATTTTTCCTCTTGCAAATTGTGTTTCCTTCAGGTTGGCTCTGATACCATGTTAATGTTTATGCCATTATTATAGTTCTTTGCATTTCAATAGATAAGAGCATAATAAGAACAAGATCACTGAGAAATACACATTCACAAGAGACACAACATTTATCCCGGGAAACCCTCTAGGTGAATAAAACCCAACAAAAAATTCCTTATCATAAATAGCTTATACAATGTTCAAGAGATAACTCAAACCAATATAGATAGTCCTCCCCAAGAGATGTGCCACTCTTCTCCCTCTCTCCAACTGGTAATTGTAGCTTGCCTCATAAGAGAATGAGCAAGTGAGTTGTGTGTTGGAAGTGAGGCGCTAGCCTCCTATATATACAAAACTGGCACGTGTGAAGGGTCATCACTGGCAGGGCCGATCTCTCACTCTGGGTGGGTAAACCCACCTTTAATTAATTCTGGGTCTTCCATAATAACTGCTGGGGCCGACTTATTATTCTACCCTTTATAATTGTTCGATGACCAATTCGCAAAAGGGGAGTTGGTCCTTATACAATTACTGACATGATTAATCCACAATGGGGATTAATCCAATAACAATAATAATAATAATGACATGATTAATCTACAATGGGGATTTAATCCAATGAATAAAATATCAATAATAAGAATGCTCTTCGCAGTTACATTATTTCAACAATATAATAGCCTTACCTTCAAATATATTAAAACTCATACCATTATACATCAAACAAACTTGGGTCCATTATCCAAACCTTTGTGCTACTAGAATTCGCTACTGAACTTTCTTCAAGGGTTGACATCAATGACAACCAACCCAAATAATCAACAGTTAGAAGGGTCAATCCCCCCCAATGTTGATAGAAAATATTTCCTTTAATAAGGATAGGTATATAGGATCTCTAACACGAACATGTCTACAGAGGATTGAGTCAATTCATTTATGATGCAATAGCTATGAGTGTCCCTAACATGAGGGTTATGAGCAATATTCCATAGAGGATCCTTTGGTACTCTAAGACTAGGGTCACCACTAGGGTGTGGGATCATTAAGGGCACACTAGCCAACTATTGGGTGGCATATGACATGGTCAAAGGGAAGTTGGGAGGCATACCATACTGATGGTTGAAATTTTGAAAGTGGATATTTTCCTAGTTCATGAAGATGTTAGGGAAAGCAAGGTCTCCAGGTTGAGCTTATCCTAAGGTTGGGTATTGTCTAAAAGGATGGGTGGGGGGCACAATTTCCTGTTTGGTAGTGACTACTCCTTGTTGGGGGAAGGGGTTGTGTAGTACTTCTAGTTGTGGAGGTTAAGGGAAATTTTGTTGGGGAGGTGTTGTGCCTTGGGGGGTAGGGGGACTTTGGTCAGACATAGATTCCTTCATCCATTTCAAATACACAATTTTGAGGCAATGGGGAGTATATTCATTGTATTCACCACATAAGTCACATGGAAATTTCATATGATTATTATTGTTCTTATCATGTTTCTATTAGTTGTTATTGTTATTACCAATATTTTGATTATGGTTGCCAACATTGGTGTTTTGGTTCTAGGGGTTGTCCCCCTATCCCTATTTCCCTTTCTGCTTTTTCTTCCCTTTATTCTTCCCATTTTTATGTGGAGTGGAAGGGTTAACTAGGTTCAGTTGTTCAAATGTTTAAACTTGTTGAGATGGTGAAGGCTGGACAAAGTTGGCATTGGTGTGTTGTTGAGCCTGTCGGGACATAGCACTAGTATGTGGAAGACCAGGGAATGTATAGTATGGGTTATTTTCACGTTATTTTTGGGTGGGTTCCCATACCAGGGGTATGTCATGGATACCCCCCGCTGCAATTCTGACTATTACAAGTGGGCATGTTCATTAGTGGGGTAGCATGCATGCTTGGAGAGGGCATGTTAGTCATTGGACGTATAGGGTTATGTCCCCCTTGAGCTTAGGGAGGGGGGTTTGGGGGCATTTTTCTAGATGCATATGGTGTTCCAGCAACAAGTTGATACGAGGGGGCTCACCCATAGTGGTTTCCATAATGACTGGTACAATATGGGGGTAGGGGTCCACAAGGTGGATTTAAATGGGCCATGGCCCCCAATCAAACCAGCTGCAGAATGAGATGTCCTAAGTTTTGGTAGCTCAAATGGTTGAGGATGAGGGAAATCTGGGATAAATATGTAAATGTACCCCGATTGAGCGTATATAAGGTCAAAGTGATGAGCTTTGAGGATAACTTCATCCTCACTTTGAGGCATGGTGGTAGCCACGTCTTTAGCGATTAAGGGCAAGATATATTTAAAAAACCAATCCATGATGATTTTATATTTAATTTCAATCTTTCACAAGCTCCTCCATCGACACCACTCATGGATGTGATCTGTGATATGTGTAGAGGTAGTTTGATGGAAATCAGTGAGGATTTCTAAGTCTGTGTCACGAAAAACTGGAAATTGGAAAAAAAGTTAGGAATGTGTTCGCTAAAGATGTGAAGGTAGCATGTGAGCAATCTTTTTCATCAATATGCCATTTGGTTGATGGTCCAATTAAGGTTCACTAGAACAAATGTAACTAGACAAAATCCTCTATGATGTTATTGGATGAACACCACAAGTGAAAGTCATGATATGGTTTCCCAGATATTCACCTGGATTCCCTTCAAACTTTGGAATGTTAAAGGGTAGTTTGGTTGGCATTGGGGGCCAAGTTGCATCATGCGAAATGGGATCATTGGTAAGTTTCATTAAATCGAGAAGATTTAGTGAAACCATATATGGTAAATTGGTTGCATTTATGGTTGGCAGGTTTTGTTATGGATTACTTGCCATATTGCCTGGTTGTTAGGAGTCGATTCCTAATAAGAAAGGGCCTCCAAGTGGATTGTTTTGAGCAGTTGAACCTAAAAAGGTTGATCCAAGTAGGGATAAGCCTAGTAATGCCATGTTCAAAGGTGAATGTGGGTGGGAAGGTTGAACTGGTGCAACAGTAATACTAGGCACTCATCCCAACACTAGAGGAAGGACAAGTAGGCGTTAAGAACACTAGGGTGACAATGGGTCCCTTATGGTTCCAGACTTGCTGCTATTATGTGATTTTAAGTGGAATTTGAAAATAAATATTTTTTATAAAATGGCCTAATCAAAGCAAAATATTCAAACTAAAATGAAATAATTGAGCTAATCAATGAAACAATATTGATAGTTCAGTCTAAGGCAATAAGTGTTTTGGTAGGATCAAATCTTTGTACGAGGTTGTGAAAAACATAAAACATTATTCCTAATCGACTTAACATCCTTCCTCTCAATAATGTAACTAGGCCTTCCAATAGTTTTGACAATGGGACATGAACCCATTAGAAGAGAACTAGTGAAGGTGAGAATGAATCAATTATCATAAGGGGTATTGGAGGCATGTCCTGAAAGAACCAATGAAATTTCCTAATAGTCGATCAACATATGATTCAGGTGCAATTGCTTCCATCAACTGCCACCTCTATAGATATCCCATGTTTTGGTTGCTAAGTTACCTCTTCACAGACACATATAACATGTTTCCTTGCCTTCAAGTTGAAATCAAATGGTCCGAGGATCTTCAATAGTGAAAGAGCAAGGAGTCTCAATCATACACCTCGTCCCAACCTTGGAATTATCCACTCCAGAGAGCGTGCCTATTACCAAACAGGCTCTGACCATGTCTGATAGAAAGGATTTTGAAAGCACTGTAAGAGTCAATTTATTTTTTCCAAATGAAAAGAGACATTGGGGGGTTATTTGGATACCTACCCTTGAGATCCTAGCCAACACTAAAGATTATTTTGTGACCTCGTGAGGGAGGATTTTAGTTTTTTGGTTAGAGTTATATTTTAAAAGTTTGGATCTGGGTTCATGAACCAATTTGTTTTGCTTAAGGGTGCAACGAAGGATTTTGTCAAAACTCCTCAATTTTTTTGATTTTCCTATATCACTTTTGGGTACAGGGAGAAAAGTATACTCAAAATAGGAAAGTTTCCAAGTCTTTGGTGTGTGAGTTAAAATGTGTGCAAGTAGTAAGTGTGCAATTATTTATGAGTGAAATTGTAGCATGTGGATGTCGTGGGGTCTATTACTCTTTCTTGATCAAGATCTAACTATAAATTGCAACCTTGTGGAATTTGAAATTGCTTGAAAACAAATCTAGTCCTAGATTTTGAAGATGTGGACATTTGGGGTCCTTTCAATCTTTAACTCCCTCAATTTTTTTATTGCAAGAAATTTGGAAAACAAAACTTCCCTAGATTGTAAAATGATGTGGATAATTGTTGTCCTTTCTTCTTTTAAATATCTGGTGTTGAATTGTAAAAAAAAATTAAGATATGCACATGTATGGGTGCTTTACTCCAACTAGTTAATGTGCAAGTGTGTTGGTGAATTTTAAGGAAGATGAAGAAGTCTCCAAACTATTATGATCTATCAAGGTCACTCAAAAGTGCAAGGTAGAGAGCATACTAGGACGAGATTTGCTTCTAGTCCCAAAAGTAAGGTAATTAATGATTTAAAAAATCTAACAACAAGCTCATGTGCTTAAGTAGCCATCCATGTGGCAAGAAAAAAAAAGAAACTTGGTTCTTTTTACCCTCTTACCAATCTATATTACCTAACTACCATGCAAGAATGAACTTGAAGTTGGATCTTTTAGGATTTCAAAGTGCAAGAAAATAAATCCCACCTCCTAACTCTAAATTGAAACTGAAAAACTTGCAAAAAATTGCAAATGACAACTTGCTCGAGTCTGCATGAAGACAAACGTCAAATTCTCGCGCCTGAGTGATGACACAATCATGGAACTTGCACGAGTTTCGAAGAAATAATCACACAAATTACTGTGTAGTGGAAAGATGAATTTCACTTAGGTAAAAGGTTGAAAAAATGTTTTTAGGCCGTGGACAACTTGGTTTGAGGACCTGCAAGACAATGCAAATTAGAAAAGAGGCTCCAACAACCTATGAAGGATGAATTGTGGGTTAGAAAACCTGGTGGAGTTGCCAATCTATTTGGGATTTTTGGCCACATGGGTGAGCCAAAATTCCATTTCTATAACAAGGGTGCAAGCTATATGATAATTAATTGTTAGGATGTTAGTCCAATCACATGAGAACTATTTCCAAACATAAATAAAAAGAAATAAAATAGACAAAAACCATGAACGTTGTACCAATAAATAAAAGGGAAGCAACAATATTCACATACCAATGGAAAGAACTTGTAGTTTGCACCGTAGACAATGGTTTGAGATTATGGGCTCTCCCACACTCCTTGGGACGATTCTTTTTTCTCCAATGGAACTCTCTCTCTCTCTCTCTCATACAATGAAGAAGTGTGCTTTGGCTCTCCAATGTAAGTGGAAAAATACAAGCTTGTAGCTATGGTTGCACAAGATAATAGCTCAAGATATATGATCTCAAGGAAGATATAAGAAGCATAACTTTGCAATGTTTTCCTTCTTTCATATGTAGTGTCATGGCTTCCTTTTATTGCCAAGATTCATGCTTTATTAAAATTGGTTTCAATTGGGAATGGTCCACATTTGAATTGTGGTCTCTAATGTTTGAGTAGACATGAAATCACCATAAGACTTGGCATTCAATGTGGATGGAGCTCAAGGCTCTTGGTACGCCATCTCTAGAGTACCCCTTATGGGATTTGTTGCATTTATTGCAACGAAGGTGGTTGAGTTTGCTGCATTTTTGTATTTGCATGGGTATCAAAGGAGCAATCACACAAAACTCTAATGGGAAAGTTGCATAGATGAATAAATATCCATTTTCTATAGTTTTTGTTACTTTGTTGGAGTGGTGCATTATTGCCATGTGGTAGAATTTTACTATGTTATGTTGATGAGGATCTCAATGATCACCTGTATAGATCCGTGAGAAATTTTTAGGTGATAACATTGATCTTGCATCAATGTCTAACCCAAAAGAGGTTGAGAGAGTTTTAAATGATTATCACAATGGAGCATGCAATAATAATCTTTTTGGGATGGAAACAACTCAAAACATTTTGCACATCAGGTACTTCTGGCTCTTGATCTTCAAAGAATGTATCCATGCCATTAAGAAGTACCATCCTTGACAAATCAATTCTAAAAATATATGCACTCATTCTTCTCCTTTGCATCCTATTGTTACTATCAAACCGTTTGCAAAATGGGGCGTTGATTTTTATGGAGTGTCATCTTACTTCTATAGATGGTCCTAAATAAATTATTGTGGTCGCCAATTACTTCACTAAATAAGATAAAGGAATGCCGACCTTTCTTATTGATGGTAAAATGACATCTCTTTTCATATTCAATCATGTTATCACTAGATTTGGAGTGCTAAGACAGATTGTTACAAATCACGGTTCACATTTTCAAAACAAGATGATGACATAATTAGCAACGTAGTTGATTTTTTGTCAAGATAACTCAACACCATACTATCCTAAGGCCAATGGTCAAATATAGGTCATTAATAATGCCTCAAAGACTATGCTTTAGAGGTTTTTCAACAAACATAAATCCAACAATCATTTAATTATTTTTCTCGCTCTTTGGCCCTATCAAACCTCAATTAAGACTACTACAATTTTCACCCCATTTCAACATGTATATGGCATAGAGGTCATCCTATGGGTTGAACATGAGATCCTTTCTATGAAGCTATCCATTGAGCTCCTGTCAAATACCTTAGGAGGAGGAGCGCCTTGTTTACCTTGAATACCTTGATGAACATCATTGAGATGTTGCCATTGCAAATGAGGTTCATAAGAGGTGCATCAAAGTTCAATATGATAAAAATGTTCGTCCTCAAGTCTTTTTTGAAGGAGACATGGTCCTTGCATATGACCATGATAAAGACACTTTAAGGGTAGGTAAATTTGAGTCATTATGGTGTGTTCCTTACATTTTGAGGTGCATCTAGCAGAAAGGAGACTATGAGTTGGTTGGTTATGAAGGGGCCCCATTGGATAAGCCTTGCAATGGGATTTATCTAAAGAGGTGTTATGCATGATAGTTGTTAGGTGATTTATATGTACTAAAAAGACACTAAACTACCCTCAATTAAATTGTCAACCCGGGGTAAGTAAACTTAGAGTTGTAGCAAAATATATGCCAAAGGTAAAAGGTTGGTAGGAGTATATTCTAACTACGGAAAGCAACTATCTAGGGCTAATCTACTCAAGCAAACCTATCTAATGAACAAACCCTACTAGGAAAAATGAAAACTAGGTAACCTAAGTACTTTTGGGCCAAGGACTGATGGATAAGAAAGCAAGTAAAAACTCTATGTAAGGCAAACAATAAGCAAAAGCAAACTACTAAGCATAATAAGCAAATGACAAAAGCAAACTTCTTTAACTTTCCAACCTACATTCAATGAGCAACTATCCTATGAAAGAAAATAAATAAGCAAGTAAGAAAAAACACCTATCTAACCTATTAAAGAAAATAGAAAAGCAAGAAAAAGCACCTAACTAACCTACTAAAGCAAAATACAAGTAAGCAAAGGCAACTATCTATCCTACTAAAGAAAAGGGACAAGTAAGCAAAGACTTCTCATTGAACAACTACCTAGCCTAAGAGGCAAGTGAACTAAATGCCTAATGCAAAAATATTTCTCTTGCGTGAAAGGAAATTTAAATGCTCAATGCAATGCATGAAAGGAAATATATTCTATTGAAAGCAAGAAAGATTAACAGCTAAACTTATGAAAACAAGAAACTATCTCTTCTAATCTACGAAAGAAAGAAACTATCTTTAATCTACGAAACACTCAAATGTAATGCTGGTGGTTGTGTGAATTCCTTCGGTGGTGACAGATGATATCTCGATGACACTTGACAACAAAGGACAGTTCTAATGGTATAAGCTCAATACTAATTTCAATGGCAAAATGAAAGGTGTGAAGTAAATAGTCCAATGCAAACTTTGCCATGATAAAAGTAATGTTAAATACCCTACATATTCATGTACAAACCATTAACATCATAATGAGATCATCATTATCTAACTAAGGAATTTAATTGCATTTTAATCTATGAAAGGAAATTGAGTGAAATAAAACTATACTATGTCTATTTTAATCATTCAAACTATGATAAGAAAATGAATTAAAAACAGAAATTAAACTATACTTATTAAAAAGTAAATTGACAACTAACCAACAACTAAACAAATGAATTCTATCTAAAACTAAGACAAGCAAACTATGATTAAGAACTAGAATTAAATCTATCCATCCATCAAAGATCCCTGTCAAATGAAACCCAAATAGAACTCTGTTTTATTCTAAAAACAACTCTGTTTTAAACTTGATTGTAAGATCATAAATAAAAGTGTAATTTGATATCTAGATGCATATGGTGTTAGTGTAGAGACTTGCAAGTCTATCCCTAGCCTACAAAACTAATTCATGCTAACATAACTCATCACACTAACCTGCAAAAGAACAATAAAACAATTAAATCACAACTAGCTAATTAAAACATAAAACATGCATGTACAGGAAATAAAAGACAATTTAAATTATGAAATGTATAAACAACACACTAATCATCACTAGACTGCTGGTGGGCCCCCCATTAAGTCGTGGCTACCCTCTACAAGCACACCACAAACTTCAACAGGCTGAATTCACCATGAAAGTCAAAAACGCAGTTCTAGCAATGTGAAAAATGAAAAACTGAATATAATGAGTTTTTCTCCAATTTGATGGCTATTCTACTTGTTTAACAATCTAATGATCATCCTGGTAGTATTTATAGGTTTACAACCCAGGTGGTCAACCATAGGAGGGTCAAACCACCTTTAAATTCGACAAATTACAATAAATGCGTCCATAACTAACAAAACAGAGGAAACCAATAATCGCCCTCTTTGGACAACTGAAATCGAGTTGTCTTGAGCTTAGTAGCTGGAGGGGGTGATGAAAAACAAAACCCATGTGCTCGATTTGTCCACCACTGGCTGCCAATACCATAACCGCCAACTCACCTAGCGTTTTTGTGCAATACTGGGTGCTGGAATGAGTGTCGGATCAAGTGTTGGATCAAGTGTTGGATCAAGTACCAGATCAAGTGCCGAACCAAGAAACATGGTGCATTTTTCCCTAAAATAGCAGAAAAACATGAATTAACTCTTGAAAACCATAAAATATGATAAATTAAACTTGATTGAATCACAAAACACGAATTATATGTACCTCATGCCGATTATACCATTTTATCATAAAATTCTTCAAAAAGCTCCTTTGAAAGATGAAAAATGCATATGTACATATGGAAAAAAGTGTATAATAACGTCATGAAAATGATCATATCTCAGGCCCAACATTACCCCCACACTTACGATTTTGCAGGTCCCACTACAAACAAAAGAAGTCATCCCTCAGAACTAGGCTTGCTGAGGAGGATCGGCTTTAGAAGCCTCTCCTTCTTGCTGTGTAGGCTTAGCCTTGTGCCTCTTGTGCTGCTTTAATTGTGCTCTTAAGCTGCGGTTAGATTGGGTCATCCCATCGACCAACCGTTGAAGGAAGTTAACTTTTTCCTGAAGGAATGCATTGTCATGATGAAGGTGTGCATCTATTGTCTTTCTTTCTTCAAATTGTTGGAAAAGTTGGTGGTTTTCCCTTTGTAGCTCCTCTATAGTTGGGGTAGAATCAATGATCTCCAAGGAAGGCTTAGGTCCTTTGAGAGATGTGGACAATTTATCAATTTTAGGATCAAGAGTGGGCATGGGTGAAGTAGGTGTGATGGGAGATAAAAAAAGGTGAGGTAGGTTCTGATTTTGTTTTCCTTAGTATCTCTAATCCATCCGCAGAGACTTCTCTAGGTTGCTTATGAGGGCTCTCAAGGTTGGAGGATACTTGGATAGGATTCGAAGCAGGTGGAGGCTTTGCATAAGGCTTGGTTCTTATGTTCCGGGTACTCTTCCGAAAGGGTCCCTTACCAAATCGGTTGGCTCCCCTCTTGTTTGTGGGAATGATGGGAAAGTCTTATTGCATTACGTCTTGGGGCTTCTTAGGTGTAGGATCAAGAGAAAATGAAGGCATTGGGGGGTCAACAATAGGCTTCTTTTGGTCTTTGTTCTTGGTCCTTTTCCCCGATGAAGAAGTAGGAATATCAACAAGCTTTTGGTATTGTTCTGGTAAAGACGGAGTTTGTGCAAGGGAGTTTGGAGTTTTTTGAGAGTGCAACTTGGATGGAGAGATAGTTTTTAGGCTAAGTGGCTTTTTGCCAGTCTTAACTGTCAAGTGAGGATTTGCAAATTGGTAGATAAAGGCATCCCAACTTTGCCCTTGCTTCCCTAGTTCGGTAAGAATGAGGAGTTTGATCAAACCGTGGTGGAAGAGACTATTGTGGGGGTTGGTCACATTTTTCCTCACTTGAGAGGACATTTTCTTCAAGCTTTTGAAAAAATAAAAGGGAAAGTTCAAATGTTTATTGAACAAAAAATGAGTCAACAATCTAAAGTGACAAGCTTTGAAGGTGGAGTATCTACCTTCACACGTAATTAACCTTGTGATAACGATGAGGGGATTGACCAATTTTGGCTTTATCCACTCCTTAGCATACCCTTTCGCTCCTGAAATGCTCTAGAATTCGGGCTTAAACACCCTGTTGTAACTTGAGCGCGACAATTGATGATTCTTGAACCACCTATCTCCCATTCTTGGAAGTTTTGTTGCAACAACAATTGACTCTTCTGTGACTGCAAAGTTGAGATACTCTACATGTGCTATCTTGCCATCAAAACCAACCGCAAATTGCATAGAAATACCGTCATCATGGCCTTACAAAATCGACAAAAATGCCCCCCAACCAACACGCAAGAACACTTCCCTGCACTGTGCGAATTCTGGAATGGAAAACAAGTCTGCATAGGAGGAGGGTTCGTATCACTTGGGCATTGTGGCAGAGTTTGAATTCACCAATCAAGGGCGAAATCGAGCCACACAGAGACATACATTGGGCATGGTCTGAGTGCGATTGGAGCAGAGGGCGAATTCGGTAGAGGTTGGGCATGATTCCTTAACGCAAGGCAGAGCAAATGGCAAGGGAAAATGAAACAATATAGTGCCCAACCCAATTTTGGATGCTCTTATGGTGGAGTACGTTGCCCACATGTGCGTGCGAGCTGCCATGTGTGGGAGATTCAAATTTGATGGCAAGCTTGGGAGCAATGGAGTGGTGCATACTTAGATCAATGTCCAAGTCTTTTGACTTGGACATTTGCATAACCATATGAAGCATATGTTAACCAATGCAATTAAATATAATTGAATTCTAGTTACCTGGAATCTAGGATAGTTACTGATATGCAATTCAATGGCACTTCAAACGACATTTTAAATGACTTTTCATCCGGCACCTCATACGGTACTTCATCTGGTACCCCTGTATTAAGTGCATTTTTGCCTCTTATAATGGATAGCCTGGAATTTTGAAGTGTTTTTGACAACCATAATGGTTAATGAGCAGAGGCAGAGTGCTCCATGCTTACTCATTCTTCTTGTATATGACATATAGTGTCAAAACCTATAATGAATGAGTTATAACAAATGTCAAAACCTATAATGAACGGGTTGTAATGAACGATAAACCGATAAGGAGTGGTCTGTTGAATAACCAATAAAGAGTGGTCTGTTGAATAACCAATAAAGAGTGGTCCGTTAAGCATGAGTTCAGTAATGTATAGGACACAGGAGTGAAGCATTTAAAAATAACATGACTATCAATGTAATAACTTGTATCATGGTAATAATACAAAAATTCTTGCAAAGGCTCATTTCTCCAAGAAATAATCATTTGTCAGCTCATGAACCCCTCCCCCACACTTAAGTATTGTGACACCTCACAATCAAAAGTATAGGAAACTAGTCAGTATTCCCCAATAGCCGAAGATTTACAATATGTCAAGTGTAAAGATGAAATTTCACAAATTGGTCTGACGAGATAGTTAGGAGATGGCCCCACCTATAGGATAAGAGATCCTATATATAGATAAGAAGAGGTAGGCAAGAGAGTTTCATGATAGTCTTAGAGTCATTTCCTAATGGAAAATTGATGAGATTCATTAACCTTAGCTTAACCACACATACTCCATGTCAGCTTTGTCTGCAAGTAACGATGTACATCTGGGCAAGTTTAGATTTATTATTTAATTTTGTCAGATCATCATCTTCGCTAAGTAGAATGCCTCGCTGCCAGCAAGCCTGTTTAGTACTCCGATGGGTTTACCTAGTCATACCACAGGCCGGTACCCGCTGCCAACATACCTGTTCAGTATCTCGACGGGTTAGCCTCTTAAACCCTCAGAGACTGGCCCTCCATCCTTTAAGATTTTAGTATAAAATTGCTTATGCAAGAAGATGGGAGAACAACTCTGAAACAACTTTTTATTTTTTAATTGGGATGGTATTTATGTTAGAGGATGAATTTTCGTTATATTGCTTAGTGATTGTCCCGATGTAAGGGGTACTTAAGCAGACGTGGCCTATCTAAAGATATGATATAATCAAGCTATTTAGTGTGTAGTGGATGGTACCATCGAGAAAGAACAGAAAGGTATCTCTAGGCTCAACTCACTTTCTTCTTTTGTAATTATTATGATGTTTCCATGACTAACTGCTAATGAGACCTCCATGTTACTCTTTGATAAAGACACTTGAATTACTTACTCAGGTTTCTTGGAAAAACTGTACGAGAGACCTCTAGGCTTGATAGTTATGGTATCACTTCCTTATACAATGGTGAAGAGTTTCAAGAGCAACTGCTTTAGAATGCCTTAAAAATGATGATTTTGCAAAAACATGGCTAATTACAGTAAGTCACTATTCATTTGATGCTTTAACAGACACAAAATTCAAGTAGATCAATGTTTTGATGAAAGATCCTTGAAATGGTGTACTCCCGGTGAAATAATTACTTACAGAAATATCTAGAATTGCCTTATTAACAAAATACAAAAACTATTTACATATATACAGTAGGAAACTTAGAAAATTTTTCAAGAAAAAGGGGGGACTTCCCCATCTACTAAGGCCAATGCCTTGTCAGCTGTCATGTCCTGTAGAAAATCTTCTTTGGAAATGGGCTTATGATAAAACTTAAGTCGATGTCCATTTACCACAAAGGAGACTTGTCCATCGTCAATTGTTTTAATTTTTACAGCTCCATTGTCATATATAGTGTCTACCTCGTAAGGGCCCAACCAATGGGTGGTAAGTTTGCCTTTGAAGGTTTTGAGCCGGGAATCAAACAACAGGGCCCAATCACCAGGCTGGGAGTTTTTCTTTTTAATAAACTTGTCATGCCACTTGCTCCTCTGGTTTTGGACCAATATTGTCCATTGGATGGAAACTTGCCTGATTTCATCCAACTCATTCAACTGTAGGGCTCGTTGCCTCTGAGCCTCATCCAGGTTCAATCCTAATTTTGCGGCAATACAGAAGGTCCTTACTTGGAATTCTATTGGTAAAAGTACTTGTTTCCCGTACAATAGCTCATAAGGGGTATGCCCAGTGGTATTTCTCCAGGTAGTTCGTTATGCCCACAAAGCCTCTGGGAGCCTATCAACCCAATTTCAGTGATGTAAATAAATAGTCTTGTTCAAGATGGCTTCCAGAACTTTGTTTGTGGATTCTACCTGACCATTGGCTTGCGGGTGGTATGGAGAAGATTTACAATGTTTAATCCCATACTTCTCTGTTAGCTCTTTCATTAGCTTGGAAGTGAATTGAGTGCCTTGGTCGGTAACAATTTCATGAGGGACACCGAAGCAGGTAAAGATGTCTTCATAGATGAATTCGACAACATACTTCTCTGTGCCCCTAAATATAACTTTTTCCTCTACCCATTTGGTGACATATTCTTTACAAACTAAGATATAGTTCTTCCTACGGGACATAGGTGAAATTGGTCCTACAAAGTCGAGGGCCCATTTTTCGAAGGGTTCTATCATAACTTGGGCCTGTAAAGGCATTTCGTCAGTTGACGTAGGTCTAGCTATCCTTTGGCAACTATCACAACTTCTCACATACTTGGCATCATCTTTGAAAATGCTAGGTCAATAGTAACCTGAATGTAACACCTTATATGTTGTAGTTTTGTTAGAGAAATGGCCACCACATGGTCCATCATGACAACTTCGTAGTATTTCAGGTACCTCGTCCTCTCAGACACATCTACGAATAATCAAATCAGGGCCTGTGGGAAAAATATCATGACCAACCCAAGAGTAATTAGCACTCTGTGTAATAATTTTTCGCTTTTCATGAGGTGACAAATGAGATGGTAACTTCCTAGTGGCCAGATAGTTTGCTATATCCGCAAACCATGGGGTATTGACAGAAAGGGCAAAGAGGTGCTCATTTGGGAAACTATCATCTATAGGGATATCATCATCCTCATTGTTTATTTGGGAAAGAAAGTCAGCTACTATATTATCCTTTCCAGGTCGGTCAAGCACAGTGATGTTAAATTCTTGCAATAATAGAAGCCACCTAGTCACTCGACCATTAGTTATAGGTTTATTCATGAGGAATCTAATGGCGGAATGACCAGTGTGTACAAATACTTCATAACCTGTAATGTAATGACAAAACTTGTTAATAGCATGAACAACTGCCAAGAACTCTTTCTTAGTGACTGTGTAGTTCAACTCGACAGGGGACAAGTTCTTGCTTATAAAATAAATGGCATAGGACTGTTGGTCCTCTTTTTGCCCTAATACCCCTCCTATTATTGTGTCGGAGGCATAAATGGATATATGAAATGGGAGAGTCCAATTGGGCCCTCTAAGAACTGGTGCCACAGACAACTTAGCTTTCAGGGTTTCGAAGGCAGTTGACACTGCTCAGTCCAAACAAAATCAACATCTTTTATCAATAATCCAAACATAGGTGCAACAATCTTTGTAAAATTTTCAATAAACCACCGGTAATATCCGACATGTCCAAGAAAGCTTCTCACCTCTTTTTGAGTCTTGGGGTGTGGAAGTCTAATAATGATCTCAATCTTTGCAGGATCGACTTTTATTCCTTCAAATGAAACATGATGTCCTATAACCACTCCTTCAGTCAGCAACATTTTTCATTTTTCATGACTTAGGGATAGGTTCATTTCCTGGCATCTGATGAGGACTTTTTCTAAGTTGTTTAAGGCTTCCTGGTAAGTGTTGCCATAAACTGTGAAGTCATCCATGTAGACCTCCACACAATCATGAATAAGATCGACAAATGTCCCTAATACTGCTCGTTGAAATGTGGCAGGAGCATTACACAATCCAAATGGTAAGACCCTATAGGCATAGGTGCCCCAAGGATAGGTAAAGGTAGTCTTGTCCTACTCCTCGGGTGCTATAAGAATCTAGTTGTACCTATTGTACCCATCTAGAAAGGAGAAATACTTCTTTCCAGACAAAGTATCTAGAACTTGGTCAATGAAAGGAAGAGGAAAGTAGTCTTTCAGAGTAGCCTTATTGAGTTCTCGGAAATCAACACAAATTCTCCATTTCCCAATCACTTTCTTTGGAACCACTACAAGTGGGGATACCCACTTACTATTGGAGATGGGATAGATAAATCCAACATTTAACAACTTTTGGATTTCCTCCTTGACTATATCTTTGAGTGTTGGGTTCATCCTTCTCTGGGGTTGCCTAACAGGTGTCACTTCCCCCTGGGTGTATATATGATGGATGCATGTGTCAGGGTGTATACCCTTCATGTCAGTGTATTCCCAGGTAAATGCTCCTGTTTGTTCTTTAAGGATATCTACTAACTATTTTTGTTGGTCTGTATCTAGCTCGGAGTTTATATGTAAAAATTTTCCTGGACTAATCTCATAGGGCATAGTATAAGACATGACAGACTCATCTATTTCGAAAATAAAAGATGTCAAAGACAAAATGGATGGGTCTAATTGTTCTTGAAATTCTTCCCCAAACATGTACGCAAATTGGGGAAAATACTGTGGAAAATCCACACATGTAATAACATAAATGAATTGGTTTAGCACATTTTCTAGTGTATGCTCCTAAAGTTCCCTTGCATGGTCACTAGGCAATACAGGTTCTTCCTAGTCTTCGTTCTTGTATGGACATTCAAGCCACCATAGATTCTCCATAATAGGTTGAGCTGGAGGGTAAATGGTGAGCTTTTGGATAGAGAGACCATTCAAGATGGTCATTTCTCCTTCTCTACAACCAATAAATGCATTGGCTGTGGCTAGCCAAGGTCTTCCCAAAATAACAGGATGGCCTCTGGCAGGATCCTTTGAATGAATGACAAGAAAATCTACGAGGTACTCCCATGAGGCTAAAGTAACCATGACATCATCTAAAATCCGTTCAGGTATAACCCTAGTCTTATCTGCTAATTCCAAAATGGTTGGGGTAGGTCGAAGAAGAGGTTGTAATTGTAATTGTTCCAAGGTAGTAGCGGTCATAACATTGATGGCTGCCCCTAGGTCTATGAGTGTTTCCAATGGCGACCTCATTAATGTTTATAGTCACTACGGGGTTTCCTGGATTCCCATATTTTGCTAGCTTTGGCTGCTCTGATATGTACTCAGAGAGTCCTCCTACCAAGTGTACTATAGGAGGGTCCTTTTGCTTCCTACCTGGCTTCTTGATACACAATTATTTGACTACCTTACTATAGATTGGAATGCCTTTAATGGCTTGAAGCAAGGGAATATCGACACAAATATTTTTCAACTCATTCAAAATGTCAAATTCCGGTCGGGTGGTAGGTTTCTTGATTACCAATCGGTCTGGATAAGGAGGGACCTTCGTAATTTGTGAAGGTTCATTTTTGGGAAGCTTGGGTTCTTGATTCTTCGGGATAATAACATATTCCCACCTAGTGTCATACGTAGGTTGTTTGGTGTTTTTTTCTTCTTCTTATTCTCGGATGACTACTGAAGGTCTTTGCCTATCTAGAACTTTTCTCGATCTTAGTTGAATTTCCTGTAATGGAATAGGAGTAATGACATATGTCGAGAAGGCCTACATCTCAACATTGTTAAGAGGTTGAGGGGACTTATTATTGGGATTTGGCACTGGCTGTGTCGGTAATAGTGTTGGTTTTTGGGGAGCTTGCATTTTGAAATTGTAGTGGTTGTTGTTGTGGGATAGGAGGTAAAGGTGGTGGAACAAAACCTTGTAGAAGCTGCAGAGTGTTCGATGAGAACTGAGGATAAGGATGGTTGGACATAGGGATAGGTGGAGCTTGAGGGTTTCCTTAGTTGTGTCCTCCCCTCCATCCTTGAATCCAAGGATGTTGGTACTGAATAGACCAGTTTTGCCAACCTGGTGAGTTCCACTATTGTTGTTGATAATAGGGTGGAACTTGAGACTGTAGATCCGGGTATGTGGGTTGATTCTTAGGCTGCCATGGCCTCCCAGGTGGATAAGAAGACTCCCCATGATCTCCACTCATATAGATGGCTAATAAACCGGGAAAGGATGGACATTTCTCAGTTGAATGGTATTATGTACAGAAGCCACAAACTGAAATGTTATCTAATGGGCATTCCCTTGAGGAATGCTTCCTCCTGCATCTTGGGAAATATATGCTCATTATTGCATTTTCCTCCTCCTGTTTCTTTTTAAGTTTAAGGGTATCCAACTAGGAACCTATTGTGCTTAGGATGTCTGTCTTGAATTTTTCTAGAAGATTCCCTATCTCTGCTCTCGTAATACCACCTGAACTAACTGGTTTTAAGCTTCTATTATAAGGGTCCCAAACATTCTTTCCTGATTTGGCTATACTCCTTGAGTAATTTTTACACATTTCACATATTTCAGCAAATGGTTTATGAAAGATGTCACCTGATGCCATCAGGTTAAGCATCTCTAAATATTCTTCTGAAATTCCCTTAAGGAAAAGAGCCCTAACTGCATCCTCTGGGAGATCATGGTATTTTGACTTCTGGGAGATATAACCAAATCTTTCCATACAGTCTTCAAGGGTCTCATCTTCTAATTGTTGGACTTTAAAGATGTCATTACGAGACTCTTTAGTCTTGCTGTAGTCTTGGTACTTCTTAAGAAATATGTATTTCATGGATTCCCAAGACCTAATACTGGATTCTCCCAACCCCATGAACCATCTTAGTGCATATTCTTTGAGGGTGGCAGTGATCCAGGTGGATATCGGTGGCCACCCACCTTTTCCGACTGGCTCAAAATAGTTTTCTGGCAATTTTGGCAATTTACTATTTTTAGCAGGTTTTAACTTCCGGGGCCATTTTGAGGGCCTAAATGAAGGTTTTTTGAGATCGAGGTTCTCAAGGATATCTAAAGGCATGATTGAGCCCCCAAAATGAATCTCCTCAACGATACCTTTCCAACGAGCTATCACACGCCTAAAACGGAGATCGTATGCAAAAGTTACGACCCCGAGAAGTTGATGTACTAGCTTACCCAAACGGGGCCCACATGACTTTTGGCGCTTCAT
>ML783627.1:768335-802544 GCA_009831015.1 Picea engelmannii | reverse complement strand
GAGTTTTAATTTCTGGGCATCTTGCACATAGTTGTAGCTCCTGCACAAGATGTCAAATTCAAATAGGAAGGTGTCTGGATCTTCACTGTTTTTACCATAAAAGGTAGGCAGTGCTGAGAGAGGAATATTCTTCATGTTGACATCAGAGTGGTGTCTAAAATCGAAAACCCGAAGGTAGTTTCAGTTTGGTTTCCAGTTTCTTCTTCCTCTCCGTGTCTTACATTGTTATGGTCCTCCTGATCATCCATATTGGATTGATTTCCAAAAAGAGAGTACCTAGGTGGTTTTATCTTTGAAGGGAACAACGTTTCTCTTTGATGAAAAGGTCTTCCTACTGATTGGATGTCTAGGACTCTACTTGAGCCGGTTGAGATTATCGGTGCCAAAGTTTCTGTGTCAATTTGAAAGATAATTACATTGGCTGAACTACCAAACAAAAGATTCACCTGTTCAGGGTCTATGATATCTTTAAAACTAGGGTCCCCTGGTGGTGGTGTAAAAGCAAAGGTTGTATTATTTGGTTTTGTGGAAGACTCGAGTGGTCTTGCCTCCTGTCCTAATATGATTGATGCTTCAGTTTCTTGTTCTATAGTGCTCCCTGTGTTGGTCCCTTCAGAGACTATTGTAGCTCTTTGGGTTGAGCTAGCTCCTATTTTTCGGTATCGGTTTGCGGATTTTATAAGCGGAACGTTCCTTCCCCCAAAGAGATCGAAAGGAACCTTGGTTGAAAGGTCTGATTTTGATTTAATGTATCTACCTTGTGGGTCTCTAGGCCTATTCATGAAAGAAAGCAAAAAAAAAAAGAAACAACTACCATTTGATTCCCAGGTCTATTCATGAAAGCAAACAAAAAGAAAAACTACTATTGGGTTTGGGGGAACCTGCTATAGCAGATGCGCAGTTTCTTACCTTTCGTCTTAAAGTTCCCCCGCCACCAAACTAATGATAAGGTCTAAGGATGATCTAATTCCTAATTACTTCTTACCTTGAGACAACTCCCCAACAATGACTTCAAAATGTTAGGTGATTTATATGTACTAAAAAAGACACTAAACTAGCCTCAATTAAATTGTCAACCCGGGGTAAGTAAACTTAGATTTGTAGCAAATTATATGCCAAAGGTAAAAGGTTGGTAGGGGTATAGTCTAACTACGAAAAGCAGCTATCTAGGGCTAATCTACTCAAGCAAACCTATCTAATGAACAAACCCTACTAGGCAAAATGAAAACTAGGTAACCTAAGTACTTTTGGGCCAAGGACTGATGGATAGTTCCTAAGAAAGCAAGTAAAAACTCTATGGAAGGCAAACAATAAGCAAAAGAAAACTACTAAGCATAATAAGAAAATGACAAAAGCAAACTTCTTTAACTTGCCAACCTACATTCAATGAACAACTATCCTATGAAAGCAAATAAATAAGCAAGTAAGAAAAAACACCTATCTAACCTATTAAAGAAAATAGACAAGCAAGCAAAAACACCTAACTAACCTACTAAAGCAAAATACAAGTAAGCAAAGGCAACTATCTATCCTACTAAAGCAAAGGGACAAGTAAGCAAAGACTTCTCATTGAACAACTACCTAGCCTGAGAGGCAAGTGAACTAAATGCCTAATGCAAAACTATTTCTCTTGCATGAAAGGAAATTTAAATGCTCAATGCAATGCATGAAATGAAATCTATTCTATTGAAAGCAAGAAAGATTAACAACTAAACTTATGAAAACAAGAAACTATCTCTTCTAATCTACGAAAGCAAGGAACTATCTCTTCTAATCTACGAAAACAAGAAACTATCTTTAATCTACGAAACACTCAAATGTAATGCTGGTGGTTGTGTGAATGCCTTCGATGGTGACGGATGATATCTCAATGACACTTGACAACAAAGGATAGTTCTAATGGTATAAGCTCAATTCAATGGAAAAATGAAAGGTGTGAAGTAAACAGTCCAATGCAAACTTAGCCATGATAAAAGTAATGTTAAATACCCTGCATATTCATGTACAAACCATTAACATCATAATGAGATCATCATTATCTAACTAAGGAATTTAATTGCATTTTAATCTATGAAAGGAAATTGCATGAAATAAAACTATACTATGTCTATTTTAATCATTCAAACTATGATAAGAAAATGAATTAAAAACATAAATTAAACTATGCTTATTAAAAAGTAAATTGACAATTAACCAACAACTAAACAAATGAATTATATCTAAAAATAAGACAAGCAAACTATGATTAAGAACTAGAATTAAATCTATCCATCCATCAAAGATCCTTGTCAAATGAAACCCAAATAGAACTCTGTTTTATTCTAAAAACAACTTTGTTTTAAATTTGATTGTAAGATCATAAATAAAAGTGCAATCTGATATCTAGATGCATACGGGGTTAGTGTAGAGACTTGCAAGTCTATCCCTAGCCTACAAAAATAATTCATGCTAACATAACTCATCACACTAACCTGCAAAAGAACAATAAAACAATTAAATCACAACTAGCTAATTAAAGCATAAAACATGCATGTACAGGAAATAAAAGACAATTTAAATTATGAAATGTATAAACAACACACTAATCATCACTAGACTGCTGGTGCCCCCCCCAACAAGTCGTGGCTACCCTCTACAAGCACACCACGAACTTCAACAGGCCGAATTCACCATGAAAGTCAAAAACGCAGTTCTGGCACTATTATGGCAATGTGAAAAATGAAAGACAGAGTATAATGAGTTTTTCTCCAATCTAATGGCTATTCTACTTGCTTAACAATCTAATGATCATCCTGGTAGTATTTATAGGTTTACAACCGAGGTGGTCGACCACAGGAGGGTCAAACCACCTCTAAATTCGACAAATTACAATAAATGCGTCCATAACTAACAAAATAGAGGAAACCAATAATCACCCTTTTTGGACAACTAAAATCGAGTTGTCTTGAGCTTAGTAGCTAGAGGGGGCGATGACAAACAAAACCCATGTGCCCGATTTGTCCACCACTGGCCGCCAATACCATAACCGCCAACTCGCCTTGTGTTTTTGTGCACTACTGGGTGCTGGAATGAGTGCCAGATCAAGTACCAGATCAAGTGCTGGATCAAGTGTCAGACCAAGAAACATGGTGCGTTTTGCCCTAAAATAGCAGAAAAACATGAATTAACTCTTGGAAACCATAAAATATGATAAATTAAACTTGATTGAATCACAAAACACGAATTATACATACCTCATGCCAATTATACCATTTTATCATAAAAGTCTCCAAAAAGCTCCTTTGAAAGATGAAAAACGCATATGTACATATGGCAAAAAGTGTATAATAACATCATGAAAATGATCATATCTCGGGCCCAACAATAGTAATATTCATAACACCCTTATATATGTTGTGACATACAAGGTTTTTTTTCTTCATGTAATGCATTTCCCGAGGAAACCCACCGAGCACTTTCCCTCATTTCAAGGATGGTACATAGGGTAAATAAGATTCTATAAAAGCTCGAAGGTTTGTCACACTTATGGAAATAAAACTTGGGTGGGGAAGATAACGTTCCATCTCAAAACCATTCGAGCTAGACCCAATTGACATGTAACATATAAGTTTTACTTTAACCTTTTGTTTTATTTTATTTTTTTAGCTTATGCTTATCATGCTTTGTGCTTGGTTGGAAAATGTCATTAGATTTCCCCATCTATGTAAGATTCATGGGCAATGTTAGTTGATGCACCTAGAGCCCTTCTTTTGTGGCATGGGTGATTTACTCACCAACTCATTATTTATTGAGGTTAGGCATAGTATGCATCGGTCCTGCAACCAACAATGTTGTAGAATACAACACAATCATAGAATTGTTAGTTGAAAAAAAATTCACTTGGATTATGACATTTGAATGTCTACTTGGATTCATAATTGATGGTATCTCATTTGAGTAACATATATCGCATCATGACCCTACACTTCTAGGAATTTTTTGTGGGTGAGACTCTTAAAGCAACATTTGGAATTCATTACTTATATTTATGTGCCTAGAATATTTAACGAGCTCAGTGATTCATTAGCAAATGAAGTTTTAGGTTTCCATTTGTCACATTTAAAAACATAAAGCATGCATGTACATAAATCATGGAAATAATTGCAATCACATCATTTGCATTCATAAGTAAGGATCATAATTATATCTATATAAAATAAAGTGGTCATCATATCATAAAATATCTAATGCCAATAAACAACTAGCTCAAAGACTATGATGGTACACATGTGTCATATTCACTAGCAAAAATACATTAGTGTAATATGAGACTAATCCTCTACCTCATTTGCAAGCATAACATGATAGTAGATGATCCTTGTCACTACATGCCGTAGGAGTCTCTGCCATAATGGAGGCACCCCATGGTATGGTGTTGCAAGTCTAATGGGATCTCAGCAAGTGGAGTGCCACATATGTCTAGTGTGAGTTCCTCAAGTTTGTGTTTCATCTCTCAGAGTATAACTCTTGCATCTAAAAGATCCATATGTCTAATTATTACTCTTTCCACTACCCTAGACTGGGCACCCTCCTTCTACTCCTATGCTCTCGATAGATGTTGATTTCTTAGGATGCATGTGCTTGGGTGTTCATTGATTGTTGTGCGTCTTCCCCTTTTCTTTCTTTTGGCCATATGCTCCCTTGCACAATTGAGAACTTGTTTTCTTGCAATGCGATCACTTCCCTCGTCTCTTAATTCTCTCATCATTCAATATAATATGAAAAAATATAAAAAAATCATAAAAAAAAATAAAGGGAAAGAAAGGAAGTATTCCAAGTTAGAGACTTTTCCCAATTTGTTAAGTCCCCATAAGTCTCACATGGGAAGTCACTAATGTCTCCCTTAACTAGATAATTTTCATAGAGTCATTCATTTGTGTCCTTCCACCCAATCACTATGATCATTGAGTTTTGTCTACCTGATTGGTTTGTTGAAACTAAGATTTGATTCACCCATCATGATTATAAAAACTCACTCTCTATTATGTCTTATTTCTTACATTGATCAAATTTTCCTCCATGGTGTCTTTTCATTATGGTTGAATCCCAAGTGATTCTTTTCCTTATTGCTCTATGTCAATGGAAGTCTTGCATCACCCTTCCCATGTTTGGCCTATCCCTTGAGTCGAGTTTATATTGTAATCACTCATTTGTTATCTTCTTACCTCATGTTGGTTGGAGGGATGCATCATTGTGTTTCTTCCAATGGGCCTACTCTTAGCAACCATGATACATTTTCTCTAGGAGTTTGATTTACAAGTTTACTACCTCAGTTTCCACTTTCCTTGTTGGTGGATTTCTTCACATTTGGTAGTGGATTATCATCGTTGGTCACTGACCAAATGGTTCCTCTTGATGTTTGATTTCATTTCATTTATTCACATTATTAGGATAATACTAGTACCTCATTTCCCATTTTCATCATTGATGGGTCACCTCACATCTAGAAGGGATTTTTATAATTGGTTTCTAACTATATGGTTTCTCCCATGTTCTACTTCAACTCCTTATCACACAGAGAAAATCGTACTCATTGGTGTTAGTATTCTAGATTTAGTTAAAAACCAAGAGCATGCCATGTGGTCCCTTTCTAGATAGTATGGGAGCATATATGTGGACCTTTTTTCAACCAACACTTGAGTTCCTCACATGTCCAAGCCTCTTTCTAGCTTTTAGACCTCAACTTCTTCAATTTTGTGCCATAAAACTTTCATAACATTATATATCAAAGGATGTCTTGATGATGTATTCATATTTAGATATACTATGTCATGGCCTTCTCATTGATGTGGCATGAACCATTCATATATTGATATCGTTTGGCATGGCTTTCCTAGTTGTTATGCCATGGATCAATAAGATGTACTTGAATTGATCCATATATGAGCATGGGTATGCCCAATTCATGAAACAAAAGATGATTGTATTACATTTTGTTGTGTTTGTAGGTGGGTTTCTTCTCCTCTGTCTGGTAATAGAATTTCTCTCTCTAATCTCAAAAGTCCATTTTGATGAGGAAAAACTATAACTTATTTTGGCCATGTGATGCTCTACTCACCTTATACATTAGGTGGCATATGTTATTACTGGGATTTAGCATGCATGTATCAAATACTTTTACTCTCGAAATGAATTGCCTGGTGGTCTACTTGGTATGGAATGGACCAAAATGTCCTAGAACTTTGCAGAAGTAACTAAAATTATTGAATAAGTATGTGGATGCACGTTTTGTGGTGAAACTTGCATGGAATGCTAATAAATTCTAAAACTTGCGCACTCCTCTTTGATTAGGTCAAACTTGATCACAATGTGCCCCATAGGTGATTTATTCATATTTGGTCACTCATAGTGTGCCCAAAACACATATATCTCAAGATTAATCTAGATTGTGAACCTATTCTTCATTGAAAAACCTTAAGAGGAACCTTGAGCCTATAAGAGGGCCTCATTTACACTTGATTATGAGCCTTAGTCCTTGGATTGTCACAAACTTATCATAGTGTGATTCTCTTATCACCATTCAAAAGGATTCTAAATTTGCACCTTTGCTTCTTCTTGCCCAATTTGCTCGTGGAAGATTGAAGAGAGGAAGATCTTCAATTCTATTGAAGACCATTGGACTAGAGAGTGCATTAAGAATAAAGAATCCAAGTAGAAGGGATTTTGAGCCATCTCATTACTCATAGGAATGATCTTATCGATGCAATATTTTTTTTTCTTATAATAACATCTCCTTTATTTTACCAACATATTTACTTGTTCTTGATTTGGTGTTGTTTATTTGAATTCTCTTTCTTTTGTTCATCGAATCACCAAGTATATTAGAAGGTTGTTACCTTGCTTACTTGAACTATCCATGGATTTATGTTGCAAGGTAGAGAAAGGTTTTGCTTGTATCATGTGTAGGTTCTTTGGAGCTACTTGTTCTCTTCTCCTCCAACTCAATAATGACTTGGAAGACATGTTTTTCATTTCTTTCCTTCCAAGCCCCAATTTAGATCTTGCATTACTTGGTAGTGTAAAACTCCATTTCTTGTGTTCTATCACTAGTACACCAATCTATTAGTGGGGAGTGTGTAATACTCATCATATGAAAACTCTCATCAACAACAAGCCTTCACATACATGTAAATCAATGTATAAAGTTAAGTACTTTTATTGTATAAAGTTGGCCATACAAAAAAAGGAGTGTAGAAAAGGCTATGGGATGTGACACACAACCAAGGGTTATAGTATGAAAAAAAATATGTTCATGCTCGCAAGAACATAACATATAAATTTTTTGCATTTGTGGCAACACATATGGGCACAAAGGCATACAATTCATCTTCTAGTGTAAGTTGGATGATTGGTATTTTCATTCAAGTGCATCCAAAAATACGATGAACCACAATGATTGGTTTATTGATTTTGTGGAATACAAAGCCATATAAATTTCAATAGTACACAATGATGGGAAAGAGTACTATGTTGAAGGCCAAGGTAATGTAAACATCAAGTTGAAAGGTAAAACTTTGATGACTATGTATATTTTGTATATTCTTTGATTGAATAAGAATTTTAAATATGTTGGTGAAATTACAAAACACACCACACACTTTGATGCTATTTTATCAAGGAGAAAGGTTGTAGTTGGTAATCAAAACAATAAGAAGGTAACATGAGGGGTAAAGGGAAATTTCATATTCAAATTATTTGATGACAAGGAAGCAAAGTCACATGCTTTTATGGTCAACCTTGGGATAAATAACAGTTTACTTTGACATTAGAGGTATGGACACATGATTTTTCAGTATCTCCTTATTGAGAAGGGGTTTCCAAGGAGAAAGGTTGTAGTTGATAATCAAAGCAATAAGAAGGTAACATGAGGGGTAAAGGGACATTTCATATTCAAATTATTTGATGACAAGGAAGCAAATTCACATGCTTTTATGGTCAATCTTGGGATAAATAACAATTTACTTTGACATTAGAGGTATGCACACATGATTTTTCAGTATCTTCTCATTGAGAAGGGGTAAAATGGTGTTTGGTTTACCAAAATCTAGCAACAAAAGGATGATATCTATGAAGCATGCTTAGTGAAAAACAACATGGGTTGGCATTCAAATAAGGTAAATGTTAGAGGAAAACATAAATACTTCAATTGGTCCATGTTGATATCTGCATTATTATGAGGATGATCTAATTCTTCAGTGCCATGCATATCTTGTTGCTTGTCTATGGTTTTTTTTTAGGAAGATGTGAGTATACTTTCCTGAGGAAAAATTGGATGCTTTTGTTAAATTCAAAAAAACTAAGGAGGTCTATTGAGAAGGAGTTTGGTAAAAACATCATGATCTTTTGAATCAATAATAGTGGAGAATTTTGTTCTAGTGGTTTTGTTGATTTTTGTAAAAAAGAAGACACTCAATTCCAATACCACTCCTTACAGTCCCCAACAAAATGGATTTGTTGAATGAAGAAGCCACACATTGATTGACATGGCCACATGTAAGTTGAAGAATATAGTAGTACCTAATAAGGATTGGGAAGAATATATACATTAGAATACACTTGCAAAATCTATCCCATGCAAAAACAACACATGATGCTACTCTAAAGTAGAGGATGCTACTCTAGAGTAGATTAGTGAGGCATAAAGCCTCTATTAGACATCCTTAGATTTTGGATTTAGTCTCTTATGTATTAATTCATAAAGAAAGAGGTCTAAGTTAGATGCATTATGTGCAAAGTTGATGTTTATTGGATACAATGATTACCATAAAGCTTCCTAGTTGGTAGACATTATTTTTAACAAACATACATTTAGTAGAGACATCATTTTTTATAAGAGAGTTGGTGTTTCTCCATCCAATTTTAGATAAAAAATCAAATATGAAAATTGATAAAGGTGGCCATAATTGTGAGGCTGAAAAATTCGGTGAAGTTGTATCATAAGGAGTGGGGGAAGTGCAACCCTCAAGGTTTGGTGAGTATGGAGAACGAGATGATGATGAGGCTGAAAATGTTCGAAATTAGGTTGAAGGCAATGCTAATTTGGAGGATAGAAAAAAAAAAGAAAAAGCCCAAGCAATGTATGTGTGATTGAAGGAGTTTTTTCAACTAAGAGAAAAATGACCAAGAAAGAGATAGAAAAGATAAGGTAAGCAACATGTTTTTTATGCTTTAGTTGTTTCTGTTTGACATTGCTGAAAATGATGATTCAAAGAAAACCTTTAAGGAGGGTGAAGAGAGAAGCTTCTAATGGGAAGCAAGACAATGCTTCTATAGTGATGTGGAACAAGAGCATTAGTTTGTTGGGATACCAAGGTGTGTTCAATAGACATACCCGATTCTACATCAATGCTAGAGGATTTGGAGTCTTTAGTTAACATAGACTATTATTCGAATTACGAGTGAATGGTCATACAAAGGGTTGATGATGTGACTTGTTCTACATGAGTGATGCTTGTTCATTTCTAGTTGTTGATTACTCACCATACTCAAAAGAGGCCCACACACATATTTTATAGTTTGCTTGCTTCAGATAAATTACTTATGATATGATCTATTAGGCATTGAGAGGCATAAAAAACAAATTGAGGTGCAAATTTCTTGGTTCTTAAAAGATTAGGATTAAGATGGATTTATTATAGTCAACTAATTTTATATTCTTTTTTATGATTGTAACAATCTTTATTTTGGACACAAAACCAAGTCAACAACAAAGTTGTTACAACATATACTCATTATGAGCTCAACACCTAGATTTATTTTATTATTGTAGTCAACTAATTTTATATTTCTTTTTTATGATTATAACAAATTTTTTTTTTTTTTGGAGGACACAAAATCCAGTCAACAACAAGCTCAAAGTTGGCTATTACAACATATACTCATTATAAACCATGTCAACATTTACAACATATACTAATTATAAACCATGTCAATGATTGCGATATATAAGCTCAACACATCCATTTATTTTATTATTATAGTCAATTTATTTTATATTTCTTTTTTATGATTATAGCAATCTTTATTTTTTTAGAGGACACAAAACTAGGTCAAGAAGAGGCTCAAAGCAGTTACAACACAAAACTAGGTCAACAACAAGACTCAAAGCTATTACAACATCAACATATACTCATTATAAATTTAAAATGTCACTTAAAAGTATAGAACTTGGGTGGGGACAATAACACTCCATCCCATAACTAATGATGCTAAACCCAATTAACATTTTTCACTTATATATTATGGACCTTATCTTTTCTTTAAATTTGATTTATTAAATTCACATTTATTGTAAAATACAATTTGGTTATCTTCATGCAATCAAAGTTGATTAGATCAATCAACCGCATGTCTACACCATAAATCTCATGAAACCCCCAACTTTTAAATACTTAAAATATCCAATCAAAATAGGTCCACATTAATTATTATTTTATTTATTTATTATGAACCATTTTATTTTTTGATTTTTATATTATAGACTTCAAATTTTATTTTATTATATTATATTCCACATCTTCTCCACACCCATTAAAAAATAAACCTATCTTCTCTAGACACCATAAAATTTAACATATTAAAATATAATTAATAAAACAATTTTTTTATACATCTTGTTAATGGGCCACTATATCTTTTAAACGGAATTGAAATTCAATAAATTAATTTTTATTTAATCTCACATTTTTTAATATTATTGAACTTAAATTAGTAACTCAACATAACAAACACTTTTATTACCACTAATTATTAGTCTCATTATAACCATATCACAACCGTATCACTGATTCATAAATACATATATCTTTTTAATTATCATTTTAAATTTTTTTAATATAATTACCCCACAGAAAACTGAGATGTATTTACAATGTCATGTAAAAAAATTAAAGTTTGGAAGATGGGTACATGAAAAGTATCAGAGAACACACATTAAAATAAAAAAAATATATAAAAAAAATCTATCATTATTATAATAAAAAAATAAAAATAAATTCATTCAAGCCTAAGATATTTTAAATATTATCGAGGTTGACCGTAGGTTTTTTGTTTGATCCGTCGGGTGCTTAATATATACGTTACATCAAATCCTTTTCATAATTTCTAAGACGCCTAGGAGTCTTTTGTGGCCATTTTGCATGCTGTTTCTTGATCTCTGTGCATTGGCCAACCAGCCCATTTTGATCTGCTTTGGTGTTGGGTTACGTGAAAGGGGCTTCTCAGGGTAAATCTTATATTACCCTTCGAAGGCTTATACCTTTCCAACTCTTGTACGCAATTTTGATTTTTACCATTTGGCTCTGTAACGGGAGTGTGATTGATTCTGAGGGCCTCTGGGGAATTTACATTTTACAGTGCAATTTTACTGAGTTTTGTGTGTGGTTGTTTGTGTCGGGTTAAGGTTACTGTGAGGATGGCACGCAAGGTTGATGATGAGTATGATTTCTTGTTCAAAGTGGTGTTGATTGGAGATTCAGGAGTGGGGAAGTCCAATCTTCTTTCCAGATTTACTCGTAATGAATTCTGCCTGGAGTCCAAATCTACCATCGGTGTGGAGTTTGCAACTCGAACAATCCAGGTGAAATGGTATTTCTGTGCCTTATTATAATTTTTCATCTCATTCTTTAAAATTTTGAAATTATTACTGTCAAAATTTGATCCAGTTTTGTGCCTGATTTACCTTGATTATATGGATTTTGAGATTGACATTGGACATATTCATTGAAAATCTTAGGTGGGTCTAGTTTATATTCTTTTAAAATTTCTGGGTGGTTCAGAAATTTCATGTAGATATAGATGGATATAGAAATTTAATGATATGGGTGTTTGTTGTTTTCTTCATATTTTGTGGCTGAAAATTCCTTGTAACTTTATGTTTATATTTTTTCAAATAATTATACGAATCATGAATTTTGTGTCATGCCTTATTCCATAATGCTGGCCTTTTGTTCATAAGGGGTAATTCTAGGGTTGTATTTTTTTTTAATAGTTGTAAAAATCAGGAATTGTGTGCCATGCCTTATTTCATAATGCTGGTCTTTGATAAAAGCTTTTGTGGATAAGGTGGTTTATGAATCGTTATCCACACCAAAAGATGCGTCTATCTGCATAGCTTTGGGTGTAAGTCCAGGGATTGCTGTGATAACATTCTCTCTCTCTGTTACTATTGTTGTTGGCAGTTTTGGTGTCATGCTTTATAGGCAATCTCTACCTTGTGGCTGTTATCTAAGTGGTGTCCTTAACTGCAAGTTATCTTACCATAGATGCATATCTGTATGATAGGATTTGGATTTCTGTCTAGATCAATAATCTCATCTATCTCTGTCTTTTTCCTTGCTTGAAAATTTCAATGGCATTTCAGTGACCTTTTTATAAGGCTTCATTCAGAAATATTATACCATGTCTTGTTTCACAATGTGAATGTTTGTTCTGATTTAGGTTCTTTAATTTCCATATAATTTTGCTGGAAAATCGGGATATTTTTTTATTTGGGCTATTCAGAAATTTCATGTCTTATTTTGTAATTCAGAAAATTTGTCGCCTAACATGTTTCTGTCATTTTAAATCATGTATCTGTGTCTAGGCTTAGGTGCTTTATTTTGATTTGGAATCTTCTTTAAATGTGTTTTCTTCTGAAAACTTCCTGGGGGATTTCTGTTTTGGATATTTTAAATGATGCCTTATTTCATCGTTATTTCATCGTTTTAGTGTTTGGATTATTTTAAATGATGCCTTATTTCATCGTTTTAGTGTTTGGATTCAATTTCTTTTCTCTATTGAAAAGTCTATATTGTTTAATGTCTTTTTCATATTGAAACTTCTTATTTTTTATTTTCTATGTTTCTGAGATATCTTGGGCCATTTGGTAAATCTTTCTGTTTGGTGATTCCGAAAGCTTAAATTATGGCATGTTTCACACTGAGTGTTTGGGTTTCAGTTTTTATTTTTTCATATTTTTGTTAGAAATTTTTTTGGTATCTGGGTTTAATTTCTTTTCCATGTTGAAACTTCTTAGGGTTTTTATTTTTCATAATTGAGAATTAGGTCATTTTTCAAATCTTTTTGTTAGTGTGATATGGCATATTTCACGCTAGTGTTTTGGTTCACTGTTAAATTATTTTTGTTTCTTATTTTTTTAAGGAAACTTTTTTTTTTTCGAAGGAAAACACTTAGTGGAAAACCTTTTGAATACTTCTCCATGATCCATGGATGGTAAATAGGTAAACCATTGGCTTTGATTATGCAGCCTATCCCCGAGGGGATCAAGAGAGTCAAACCTGTTACCTCCCCAACTTTGAGGGAAAGATCTCACATCTGGCTCATGACTGCTTGAGCTAACCCTTGAGACTAGAAAGCTCCTTGTTATTTAGGTTTACATTCTTTTTTTATGTTAAAACTTCTTATTTTTTAATTTCTTCTTCATATGGCTAAGAATCCTAGGTATTATTTTGTCTCATTTATGGGTTAATTTTGAGAGTTCAAATCATGCTCTATACTGACTTGTAATGTAGGTATCTGGCTTAGGTTTTCCCATCTTCATATTTTTTTATTGAAAACTTGATTGAGTTCAAGTTTTTCTCATTGCATTCTGAAATTTCATATTGCATTTTAACCCTGTTCCTAGATCATTTCTCAATAGATCTAAGTGTAAGAAATGTTGGTAATTTCCATAGTGCTGTAATTTATAATTTGGGTGTCAAGGTTTTGTAAATTCGTGCATTTCAATGCTCTTAGGTGTAATATGAAACATGATCTATGATTAGCTGAAACTTGGTTAGTGAGAGAGTGCAGGATTACTGATCCTTTGTACATTTTGCCTTGTTGTTGAGGCCTGTATCGTGTCAACTTTAGATAAACCCACTTAAATTAACATTTGACCAACATAGACAACAGATTCTGGGAGTACTAAACCAACATTATGTTGGTCCCATTGGAATAGAGACCTGACTACCAATGGCGCACTGTGGGAGATATTTATTTTCTTATAGTTCGTAATAAACACAATTTGAGGATATATTCCTAGTGTCCACCTGCCCTGCTTGTTTACAGTGGATTTGATTGCATCATTAACGCAGAGAAGTATATTTTGACAGTCTTGAAGGTGTATGTGGAAATGTTTTGCTTTTACTTTTCAGAATCAACGTCAGAGGGATTTTTTAGTCTTGATGGGAATGGTGCTATTCGTTGTCCTTTTTGAGTAACTGCATGTGGGAAGTATGGAGGGTATATTCATCACAGACACAAATTTCTGTTTATTGCCTATCCCTGCTGGAAGTTGAAACTTGAAGCTCCTAGCTTGCATACTTACCTAGTCGTTACGTAATCTTTTGGTTACGTTCTGTCAGTGGATTCTGAAAAGTATCCACATTTGCTATTGTCTGTATGCAGTTACGGAATTTGTTTGGTTGCTGTCTCGCTCCAAGTACTTTCCAGGCTATTTGGGAATTGATTGCCTTATACATGTGTTTCCATGTTCTGCTATTATACAATCAATAGGCGGTTAGTTTTAGCAATACTTAAATTTTTCATCAAAACCTTGTATACACAAATATGCATTAGGTTGTTCATTACGTCACTTTTGACTGAACGGTTTTCGTCAGCCTTAATCAAGACTTAAGTAAGAAAGGAGAAATTTTGTAGCTGTAGAATTTATATGGTATTTTCTGAAATGCGGAAATTATGGAACGAACAGCTAATTAAGTCGGTCCAAATTTTACAGTTTTTGACGAACAACAATTTTTTATGGAAATTTGTTTCCTTCAAGAACTGTAAAACTTCGTATATACTATTACTTAATCATTTGTTCATTACAGAAGGCAAAAATTCCACAAAAACCAAAAGATGCAGTAAATAGGAATTCAAAACTGAGGTTCTTTATGCTTTCTTGCAATGATTATACTATAATTGAGTAACCAGTCAGACAACAATTCTAATGTGCCTTTCAGTATTTCCTGCACATGAATAAAATCTGAAATAGGCCGAAGTTTGTAAGAAATTGGTCAATTGAAACAGGCCAAAGGATTTTAAAGATTTGGTTAGATAATCTCTATCTGTTAAGTAGAATGCACCAATTGTCATGTTTTATTTTAATTGATCTATTGATTTTACTGTTCTATTCATTATTTGGAATCCTTGCTGTTCTAAATACAACGAGAACATGGCCCAAATGCTATGGCAGTGTTTCTTCAGCTTTACATGTGTCATTTATTTTGAAATTTCCATTAGACAATTGGATCAAGTCTTCCCTTCTTATATTGAAACCTTTACTTGAAATTGATTAGATTTTGCTTGCTGTATGGTGTCTGAGCATTTTTGTCTATAAATAAGACATTGACATGTGAGACCCTTTCTTGTTCAATTTGTATGCCTCTAACATATGAATGTGCCTCTCTCCTCAGCGTTTTATTCAGAACTTTTCATTGCTGTTGTTCTTATGAAATCAACCTGAGATTTTAATCTTGCTTTTCCAGTCAAGAGCACTGTATTGTTTGCAATTATGTAGTTTGCCTGCAGAACTCCATACTGCTTGAATGAAATCAGAGTGCATCTTAAACTTTAAATTGGTCACATTAATCATAAGCTATAAGTTACTATTTTTGAAAACATCTCCCTTTGGTTAACAGGTAGATGGCAAGACAATCAAGGCACAGATATGGGATACAGCTGGCCAAGAGAGGTATCGTGCAATCACAAGTGCTTATTACAGAGGTGCTGTGGGAGCCTTGTTGGTGTATGATATTACAAAGAATGCCACTTTTGATAACGTGAAGCGGTGGCTGCGAGAATTGAGAGACCATGCTGATTCAAACATTGTTATCATGTTGGTTGGCAATAAATCCGACTTGAGCCATATGAGGGCTGTGCCAATAGATGATGCACAGGATTTTGCTGAAAAAGAGGGCCTTTCTTTCATGGAAACATCCGCATTGGAGTCTACAAATGTGGAGAAATCATTTCAGTCAATTCTTACTGAAATCTATCAGATTGTCAAAAGGAAGTCACTTGCAGCAGAGGAGGCAGCCTCTGCTGGGCCTAGTCAGGGAACTCCAATTAATGTGAGTGATGCTGAAACAATTGCAAAAAAGAGAAGTTGCTGCCTTTAAGTTTATATGTTTTTCCATGTAATCTAGACATGGTAAGTCCATTCGAGTCGTCTAGGATTAGTTGCTGTATAGTCAAGTATTCATTCTGCGAGTTTCCTTGTGTGTTTTGGTTTATGGTAACTTCATACGTGGGTGAGATTATTTTTATGTATTTTAAGTGTCTGCCTAGAGAAGCATCATCGCTAGAAATAAGGAGGATGCCTTGTCTGTAGCTCTGAAACTTATTTCAGAAGGTGAGCAGTGAGCTTGGGTTATTTGTGAGCTCTTAGCTAGACAGCAACAGATAGATGTTTATTTTGTTATATTGCAATGGTCTTTTGGTTGCACGACTTCAAAACTTTTCCGTGTCTATCAGAAGTTATCAGATGACCATATTAGAATGTTTCCAAATTATCGGAACGGGGCTTTGTTGGGGTTCTCAAATTACTCTTCTCTCAGAATGTTTCCAAATTATCAGAACAGGTGTCTGTTGGTGTTCTTAAATTACTTTATTTGAACATACTTGAATACACAACTTTTATGGAATACAATTTTGTACTTGGCCTTTTCAGAACAGGTGTCTGTTGGTGTTCTTGGATTATTCAAGTCTTCAGTTATAATTATAGATGAAATAATATCCGATTATTCCCAATGCAAACAAAGAAACGACTATTTTTCCTAATATTTCTGATAATTT
Organism: Picea engelmannii; assembly: GCA_009831015.1. NCBI lineage: Eukaryota > Viridiplantae > Streptophyta > Pinopsida > Pinales > Pinaceae > Picea > Picea engelmannii. Next base: position 785,726 of record ML783627.1, on the reverse strand, counting down.
CCCAATTATTGCCAATTTAATCTTTTCGTGACCCTTGCCGATTAATTGCTGATTACAATTATATCATCTATGGTTATAATCAGTCTTTATTCTATGAAAAGCATGTGTGAAGTCTTAGTTTGAATTGCATTTGCAATATTGTTATGGAAATTGAATTTTTAACTCTGCCTTCTCATGACATTTTAATAATGGACATATATCTGAGATGGAGTCAATTTGATGTGAACCACATTGTTTTCAAGGTAGTCTTTGTATTTAAGGTGTCATTATTGTTTCGTTAGGACTTTTTGATTTTGAGCTGGCAAATCTCAGGCTTGGGAGGTCTGTACCAGTTGGTTATGAATTTTGGGATACGGGGGCTTTCATCTTCAGTTGTAGAAATATGTGAGACTACCTAATCACGCTGCACACAAGGGCTTGTCCATTTGAGTGTGTTGCATGTAATTGCTAGCATTCAGATATTCCAGTGAATGTAAAATTGTTCACAATTTCATGTTTGATTAGTTACATCGATATATGAGCTATTTTACCAGAGGCAATTAAGTGTTAAAATGCAACTTAAGTATCGTAACCCAAATTTTGCTTACGAGATGGATGTTACAATTATTCCTTTGCAAAGATTGCCATAGTAAATTTTAGATGCCTATGAACTAGTTATGTTTTGCTTGACATTATGTAGTTGTTTGAAGTTGAGATACCCAATTTGTTTTTTCTTTGAGCAACGAGTGAGAATTCTAATGGGGTCTTTCTCAATAACCAGGATTCTTAAAATGAAAACTTGAGATTTCAATATTGATGGTACAAGAACCCTCCTTGTAAGACAAACAGATCAAAGGAGAGTGTGTCCCATTCCTGTACAGAGCATACAATTTCAGAAACATGTTCGATACATTTAGTATCACTAGTAAATTTATTGGAAGCTTCCTGTTTTTACAGACAGTCCACATTTTGGAACACACTACATTTTGGAGGTTTCCTGTTTTTTTAAAAAGACAATGAAATTCTTACGAAAGCTGAAAAAAAGTGACAGTCCACATTCTGGAACACGTTATATTTTGGAGGTTTCCTGTTTTTTGAAAAAGACAATGAAATTCTTACCAAAGCTGAAAAAAAGTGACAGTTCACATTCTGGAACACACTACATTTTGGAGGTTTCCTGTTTTTTAAAAAAGACAATGAAATTCTTACCAAAGCTGAAAAAAAAGTGGACTACCGCATCCCTTTTTCTACTCATTGCTACCAAGGGGTTAATTTTGAGAAGCAATATAATAAATTAATCAAAATGGTGTTTCCTTTTGGAGGCAGGAGGTTAACTAGTTTCTCTGTGGACACTGAGAAAATAGATTTAGTATCACTAGTAAATCACCTTTCTTGAACTTAGGATAAATGGTTAAAGCACACCGAAACACAGAATGCTTACCAGTGTTTGGAAGCGAGATTTATACTTTGATAGAAAAGTAGCTATAGAACTATGACAAGTTCATATCCTTCACAAGCCTTAACCATTTGTAGTTAAAATGCATGTGGCAAAGGTATTTGGGAATGAGTAAATGGAGTAACTATACTGTTGCCCTTCGTCTTCAAATACTCTTTGACACAAACCCTGAATACTGACATATGATGGTCAAGTTAACATTGAGAAACTCAATTGATGATTGAAACAAGAAGATGTCTATTTTAGCATTTATGAGATTAAACAACCCAAAAGATTCCCATTTGCCTGGTTGAAAATATTTGGACATGCTTTGTTATAGTGGGAGAGCTATGTAGATGCCTATGGTTACAAAATGGGAGAATTTCAAGGAATCATTGAGATCACAGTTCTCTTTCATAGGCTATGAAGAGGAACAACTCATGAAGTGGCAATACCTTTGGCAAGAACAAGTACAAACTATACAAGTATACATGTTTGAATTCCAGAAGCACTCCATCATGTTGGGTATTTATTTGGAAGACCCTAGGGTAGTAGTGAAATACTTTGGTGGCATATTTAGCCATATTTGAAGGCAATTGTAGTGGTTGAATGTGAAAAACATACATGAGGCAAGCAAAAAAGCTTTGTGTTGAGCTTGACTTCAAGAAGGGGCAACAACAAAAGGGCCAAGAAGAGACCATCAAACATAAAGGTAAGAAGATTGCAACCACAATGTAGAGAGGGAAATATCCCGGGAAGTACTGCAAACACTATGATGTAGATGGGCACATGGAAAAGCCTTGGAAGCTTCATCCAGAATTGCATCGAAAATGGTATGAATTCCTAAAAGGAGGAATGACAACTACCAAAGAAACAACGGTAGACAATACCTTTGATGTGGATGAAAAATCGGTTTCCACCACACTACAAGGAAGGGCAAGTGGAGATAGAGTCACACTATCCCAAATCAAAGTTCAAACAAAGAACTAGAAGGTAAATGCCTTGAGTGATAGTAGTTCTCAATGTATTTATAATTTCAATCTCAGTTGATGAGCTTGGTCTAGAGACTTATGATCTAGTGTATTGATGTTCATTGGAATAGTTACAAGAGAAATCTACCATGAGAGTCATCAAAAGATCTAAAATTAGATTTGCCATTAATGTTGACTATGTTGATGAAGTAGAGTGTGATGTAGCATCTTTGGATGCATGTGAAGTGATGTTTGGTCATTCCTATTTATGGGATAGGGATGCAACCTTTGATAGGAAACAAAAAAAATATCATGTGTTTAAAGGTAGTAGGACCTATCTCATCAAAGCACATTAGTGGAGAAACAAAATATCCTTGCTAGCAACAAAATAAAGACAATTAGGAAAATTGATCAAGACATGTTAGAAGCAAGTCGTTTTTATAATCAATGTAGTAGTGGAGTTGGAGAAACAAGTGGAGGATATGTGCACCCATCTTTTCTATTAATAAGCTTTTGGGACCCAAAAGTTCCTTTTGGGGAGGTATGGGATGAAAATGAATCATTGATAAAGAAATGGTTCTTCTAATGCCTTTTTATGTTCAAGTTTAGTGCTCAAGTTGTAGGTGTAATGGCCTTGAAGCCTTCATAAAAACCTTAGTTGAAGCCCTGTTTTCATGCCTTACGGAGTATTATGCATGTAGAGAAGTGGGTAAGGGGGAGTGGGATCCTAGCTCCATGCCTCACATTATCTGTAGTAAAGCTAAGAGTTCAAAAATAGACTAAAGCAAGGCTACATAGAGATAGGCATGTGAAGTTTTCAAACATGAAGATTGTAGCGAAGTTGAATGGTGGCGTTACCTTTGCTGCCCCACACAAACTTAAGGCATGCAGAGGGGATGCTTGTGGTAGATAGCATGCAGATACAGGGCAAGGCTCTAGATGGAGTGTTACCTCTGCCCTTAGTGCTTTCTGCATTGTGCACTGTATAAGATGCAAAGGCTGGTGGAAAGCATGGAAAGTATGAGATATGTGACACCTCCATGTTCTGTGCTCCACATGATGAGAAAAGTAGAAGCTTGTGCAAAGTGAAGAAAGAAAAACTCCAAGACAAAGAATACCTTGGCCAACCTAGTAGGATACAATACAACAAATATGAAGGAGTCATGTGGCATCCACATTGGCGGAAAATAACCTTAAAAGAAGAATTGGGGTGTTTGTGAAGGCATAGTGGGCAATGGTTTTTATTTATTTTTTTTTTTTTGTGGGGGGGGGGGGACTCTTGACCTTCTATGAGGAACGATAATTATTGGGGAAAAGGCAATAAAGAGTCAAAATCGAGAGAAGAGAAGGAGGATTAGGCACTAAAAGCCAAAAGCTTGGGAGGTTAAGGGTGCAACAACAAAAACATAGAGGACTCTAAAGAAGAACTTTGTTCCTAGATCAAAAGGATGAAGTGGATTCCTTGTCCATGGAGAACAAAGATAGTCTTTGAGATAAAACGACAATATGCAAGACAACCTAGGAGTAAAAGATTACACAAATTCATTGTTAGTGTAAAGCTTTCCATTTGTAATAATTCTTGAGCGTTAAAAGAGCCAAACAAAGCCCATTTCTTGCTAGTTTTCCTAAAATGGGTTTCCAAGATTAAATTCTTTGTCTTGTTACTGTGTAAGTTTTTTTCAGCACTATTTTCTTCATTTAAGTTACATTTCGTAAGTAATATGCAAGCATACTTTATACACTTAAATAGCAAACATAGATAAACCATTTCATTTCTGCAACATTAATTGAGGTCCACACTAGTGGATTGACTCAACTACACATTGAGTGATTACAAGTCACTTACACTTAATGCATGATTGCCCTTACTGGTGGCTATGGTTGACTTAGTGTTCCCTTTGTGGTTGTTAGTGCCATTGATTGTAAGCTATTAATGGGTCAATAATTTCCCCATAATGGTTGTTAGGGATGGGGTTAGGGAATCTAACCCTAATACTTATAAAATGTGGTTCGCACCTCAATTGTAATTACTAAAATGTGTATGTATTCATCATTATTTGGGTACGAGTATACCCACCAAACACTTACATGTACTGTATAACACTAGTGTATTTTTGGTTTTGCATGAAGACACTGCAATTAGGAACAAAGTGAATGCATATGTGATTATGTCCTCTTTAAACTAAGATCATTTATTTCATTAAGTTTGAACTCCTATTCAATGCTTGCAATGTGTTGATGAACAAATCTGTCATAAATTTTGCATTGATATTGCAATGGCCTATGCTAAATATTCAATGCTTGAAATGTGTTTATGAACAAATCTACAATGAATCTTGCATTGATATTGCAATGGTCTATGCTAAATATTTGTGTTTGTTGATTGTAAGACAAACTATTTTTGATGAAAATTTTACAATGAGGAGGCAAGCTCCTCACAAGAGAGCTTAAGGCTTGTAATACACTATGAATTGTACCATTCATGTGGGGTTTGAAATTAGTGATTGGCCATCTCAATTGAAGTGTGCTTTGTGTTTTTTTTGCAACACTTTTTCATAACATTTTTAGCTCCAATTCAATTCTCTTTCAAGCAAACAATACAGAGGGCTTGCTAGATCTCATTGGATTGTGGTTGCACTCCCTCTAAGCCTAAGGGGATGCATATAGTTATCTCTCACTACTCCTTTGAATCAATCACAATGTTTATTTCCAGATTTTGTGGGTTTTATTTTTTTGGAGAATTGAAACCTCATCCATGGTTTCATGTCCTTTCTTAGTTGTTTTCTCTCTACATTTTATTAGGTACTATGAGTTGTAGCTTAGGTTTTGACCAACCTGTGCAACAACATAATTCCTGCATGGAGCTTATGTTACCCTAACCATGATAGCAAAATTTGGTTACTAAGATTTGGTAGTGGTATGAAATTTGGTGAATTTTTTAGTGAATTATTATTTTTTAATTTAATGTGTATTATTGGTAAAAAATTGTGTATTTTCATATCTATGAGATGTATAAGTACTTTTGTATTGGTTTTGTATGGATTTTTTATCATTTTTTTTTTCCAAATTGAATCGTATGGAAATTCATCTTTGTATTCGATTCTTTCTACTATACCCTACACCTCATAATCCTATGATGGGTTGCCTTCTTTAGTGTGATCACTGCCCTCATAGCTCTCTAATCCACACATACAATGTGTGTGGTGCTTAACTACTCATGTCACATACATTTGCAACCCAAACACTAAATATTTTGGGCCTCCTTTAATCCATGATCTTTTCTCTCCACATGGTGAATGTGGTCAAATTTAAGACAACAAATTTGGGTATGAGTTACATTTTGAAATCTCTCATGTCCACTAGATCTAAAGGTATGTTTGTAAGATGAAGTGAAAATACATTTTCAAAAAAAATATTTTGGCATTGATCTTGCACCTCAAAGGCTTCTTTAATCATATATACTTTAAAATTATTTCCCCTTAGTGTTAGTAAATATTTATGGGTGTTAGTGTGGACACCTAAGAGCAACTTTCCTTACGAGTTTACTTTGGGAACCTTTTGCGGTAATGATGATCTTATTGGAGGAAATTTATAGAGGTGACACTTTTTTTAAGACAATTAATTATTAGGAGGATCTTTATTTTCTCTAAATATTTTTTTTCCTTTGAGATGGGGAAAGGGGCATTATTATTTTGTACCTAAGGGACGTTATTGTTTTTCCCTAGATTTTCTTTCTCTTGAAGGTTAATGTAATTTTTTGTAAGGCCCCTTGCATTCTGTGTGCCTTGTTCATACATTTTGCAATTTGCTAACCACATTGACTATTGCAGGATACTTATATATTGTATGTCATTGATGGTCTTTGATAGAGAAGAAGCATTGTTTCTTCGAAAAGGTTGTGATGAAGAACAATTGCTAATTTAGAAATGCCTTGATAAGGTTGTTGCCTTGTGGGCCACTAATGATAAATGTTGTAATGGAGTGGTTTTCTTGCAACCCATTACTGATAAAATTCGTAATGAAGTTGCTTATTTATTCCCATCAACAAGATACTATTGATGAATTATAAAATGCTAATATTAGGCTTAAGATGTAGATTGATTCATTGAAGGGAACTATTCTTAGGTACAAGATGAGGGCAATTTTTTGCGACACTATTTTTTCAACTTCTCGAGGTTGTTCCACTTTAGAATGATAATGTTTGTTTTTTTGATGAATATTAGGTCTTGAAATATGATTATGATCTCTTACATCTCTTACATCAACAATTGAATGGGAAGAAAAACTCCATCCACAATTTGGAGCATTGCAATTGAGACCATGTAGAAGAAATAAGTGAATTAAGAAGCATAACCAAAGGTCATTTGGATGATTGCATTAGTAAATTACTAGCTTTTTTTTGTTGTCTATTTTTAAGAATTATGATGGACTATTTGATAGACATATTCTTTGTATATATGAGATGCAAGAATTAAAAACCGATAAGCACTATGGATGAATTATCATAAAAGGAAGAATTTCTTGACTCTTTGGAAGAGGATGTTTCGTGCTTCACACAAAATATCCTTGTTTATTTTAATGCATGTCCTCTTGTCATTATGACTATTCATGAGTATTCTTCTCTTGGTATTGGTGATTTGAATGAAGAGAGAAGGAAGATCTTGATACTTTGCAAGAGAATTTTGAAACCTCTTTTGATACCACTTCATCTCTTACAATGTGGATAGACCATCGTCCTCTCATTTTTGAGAAGCATACAAAGGGGCATTGGTTTCATACTACTTTGTTAGATGGATTATATTGATGGTGGACTCGGTAAGCATGAACAAAGAATTATCACTCCCACTATGCCTTAAATGCGACAAGTGAGAGTAGGGCTTGGATATTTTGAGACTTCATGACTAGATGCAAGATGCTCTATCCTTTACTATTGATTTACATGAATTGGATCCTGATTTGACTACTAATGATATGATGGAACTCGAGTTTTCATTTGTTGATTCTATTACCATCGATTCACATGAACTAGATGCAATCCTCATCTACATATCAATCGTATACACACCCTAACCATTGTGATTAGAGGCATTCTTTCCCTTCATCTATGTATCAAAGTTCCTATTGGTATGCTTGTAGTTCTTCTTACAAATATTTAGTGAAGAGGCGCAAAAGGGAAAATCTTGGATCAAGATATATTACTATGTCCTATTGTGGTTGAATTGATAATTGGTCACAACAACATTTGAACACATGCTTGAGAACTTCATATCATCTCGTCTCATCAACTATATCATCTTACAATTCTCATTGCTCTCTTTGATTGATTGACCTTAGCAATAGTTTTTGTGTTTGAAAACTTTAATGACACCTTTATTTGTTGCTTCATTCGGACAATATGATGAGAAAACGCTCTTGTTGCATGTGGTCTTTGGCCTATTTAGCATCATGAGTACGGGGTTCTTGGTTTGCTTATTGATTGTCATGAGCATCTTCACCATTTTTGTTGTTTTTGGAGACTATTCTTTGACAATATTGTTGGATTTGAGTTCCCTCTTTGACCACTAGTGCACACGCTATTTCAAACTTGGATTTGAGTTTCCTTGTTTGTTTCACTGGTTTCGAAGAGGGTTGTGTGAAGTTGTTTTGGGAGGCTATAGTTTTGAAGCAAGATTCTCTATTTTCTTTGATAGTGTAGAAGAGGTTCATGTGAAGGTTTTTGGAGGTTACACTTTTTCACATGTATTCATTATTGAAAGCTTATTTTCACCTTCTCATGGTTGGGTTGTTGTTGGGGTTGGTCACCATTGGATTTCCGATCCAAGTAAACATCAAAAGAGAATTATTTAAACTGGATTGACAATTTGCGGTTTATTTAGTAGTCTCTTAGTTGTCATAAATATCATTTATTGTACACCATTAGTGGGTCATTAAATTTCCCACTTATTGTTAGGGTTATACAATCTAGCCCTACCATTAACTAGATATGGCTTTCAATACACTTTTAATCACAAGTGTATACATGCTATATTAATTATTTGGGCACAAGGGTGCACAACAAAATATTGTGTTAATCTTTAATGTCATGTGCTTCTAATTGTGTCATGGCATTGGCTCTTTGCACCGCCACATGGGACTTTGCAAATTTTTCTTTTTGCTTATTCCCTCATAGGATTTCTAGAAGTCTAGTGCTATTGTGGTTTTTATTTAGAGCAAGATGCCACCAAGTGCCATGGGTAAAAACATGACTTGCATATAAAAACTACTTATTTGTTCTAGAAGTCTAATGCTATTGTGGATTTTTATTTAGAGCACGATGCCACCAAGTGCTTATGGGTAAAAACATGACTTGCATATAAAAACTACTTGTTTGTTGAGCAATTTTTGCTTCCTTGTAGGATCAACATCAACTAATTTTAACTAGAGAAAACTTATTTCTAGACCCATTTAGACACACAACTTTGTAAAATTATAATATGCTTATAACACATCCGAACCCTAAACTTCGTTAACATAGTGGGGAGTACCAGATTCTCACTTTTTCCACTACTCTACTTCTCTTAAATACATCTATGTTGCCAAATCTGTATTTATAGGTCAAATCAGCTCCTCAAGGGCTTTCTATAGGCTGCCGATATGCTCCATTCCGAGCCCCGGGGCCGGTAAAAAAGATCTGATCTTTTAAAGGTCTCAAGCGTTTCTCGCAAGGTTACTTCACTGTGTCCACGTGGACCAGTGCGAGCTAGTCAATGAGGCTTGCCCTTTTAAAAGGCCGAAGGATGGAATTCTCGAAACTCCGAAGATACAGATTGGGAAAGTGTCGATCGGCAAATCGGCCAAAGTGCCGATGGACACAAAATTTAAATCGCCGATGAACGAGTTTAGGAAGGTGCTGATGGGAAATCGGTACAAATTCGCCGATGAGAAGCAAGGATAAATCGCCGATGATGAAATTGGGAGGTGCCAATGGAGAATCGGCCCATTTCGCCGACGAGAGAGTACAATTTGCCGATGAAGAATCAGCCCAAATTGGCCGATGAGAAGCAAGGAGAAATCGCCGATGAATGAAATTAGAAAGGTGCCGATGGGGAGTCGGTCCAATTCGCCGATGAAAAGCAAGGACAAATTGCCGATGAATGATCTCTGCTTCATCACTGGTGGCAAGGCAGGATATGGCGCGGATTTAGAAGAATCTTCCCAAATTCGCCGATGAAAGGCAAGGGCAAATTGCCATGAATGATCTCTGCTTCATCGCTGGTGGCAAAGGTGAAATAGGGCGCGGATTTAAAAGGAAGTGGGGGTGTTGATGGCAAGGTGAAATAGGGCGCGGATTTAAAAGGGATTGGCGGTTTCCAGCTTCATCCTTGAGGAAGTACTGCAGAAGTATTGTAGCATTTAAAGCTGTGTAGCAGGTTGGATATTGTTCTTTAAATTTGTCGGTGAAAGGTGGGGTAGGACGCGGATTTAGAAGAATCTGTTCAAATTTGCTGATGAAAGGCAAGGACAAATTGCCATGAATGATCTCTGCTTCATAGCTAGTGGCAAAGGTGAAATAGGGCGCGGATTTGAAAGGAAGTGGGGGTGTTGGTGGCAAGGTGAAATAGGGTGCGGATTTAGAAGGGAGTGGGGGTGTTCAGCTTCATTCTTGAGGAAGTATTGCAGCATTTAAAACATTTAATGCTGTGTAGTAGGCTGAATATTGTTCGTCAAATTTGTGTATGGATCTAATTTATCTTTTAGATTTTCAAATCTTTTTGAGAATCTGCATTTGGGTAGGCCAAGATGAAGGTGACCAATATCCAGCCTATTAGGTAGCATTGAACGCTGGACAGGTGGATTATAAACCATCAGATTTGATTTGCTTTTAGATTAGATGCCGACGACCTACAATCCACCTACAGCATCATTCAATATTCAATACTGTTTAGCATGCTGGATATTGTTTGCCCCCAAGTTTCGCCTTCTACCAACCATTGAACCGAGATTTTTTAAAGGATGCAAACGTACTGTTCAAGAAAGAAGTCAAGAAAAGCCCCAGGGCATTGCCTGGAATGTGAGCGACTGAGCGCTGAAGGGTACACAGTATTCTTGGGGGCAATTTCCACAACCCCGAGAAGGCTTACAAACATCGTAACTTTAGTATTGAGATAAGGGAAAGGGCGATTTCATTTTAATAAAGCTTACACGCCAAGGTGCACAGATCACTGACTTCAGGAATTAAATGCACGTACAGATAATAAATCAAATGCACTATGTCCAAGCCATGCTAAATCGATGAAGATTACATCGAAAAATTTCTCACTGATTTCCAACCGTGCCATTGGAGAGAAAGGCATTCACAACCTGCCTTCCTGGAGTCTATACCTCATAAAACTCCGAAATCTAAATCACGTATAGCGTAAATTCAAACGATTATGAGAGCGCATTGAACATCTTGTACTCAGGAAAATAGAGCATATTTATTCTCGATTCTTTAAATCGTAGATCAGATTTCTCTTTACAGACTAAAAGGGTAACTCGACACCACACACGGGAAACATATAACGTGCATCCTTTCAATCATTTGGCCCGTAAACTATATTTTTTCTATGACTTCCATGCAATTCTCACGATTCTGACTCTAAACGTCACGATGTCCGTAATATAATTCCAAGAGAAAATAACTAGCACAGCCGCTAACTCGCGGCTGTGAACGCCGAAAGGCGGGGTTGTTAAACTTCTTGTTTAGTTAAGAAAACTCTAATTAACACAATAAAAACGTCAGGTCCACGAAAATCTATTTATATTTTTTAACTAGGTAGACTTGGCAATAAGTTAGTGAATACAGCAATTTTTAAACACGATTAGGTAAATGTAAAAAAGTAAACATATAAACGGATGTCTTTATAACAGCTCTGAAGTTAATGAATGAAATCAGAGCCATTCATTTATTGTGACGACTAAGAATATTCTAGGCATATTTAATCTTGTCCATAAAAAACGTATTAAGAACTAAAAACCTATTAAATGTGCCCATTGTCAATAGGTGTACGCCTTTCGGCGTAACCGGTAAGAAAATACTATGCATACATGGAACACGAGCATGCATTCATTCCATTCCTCATTCATAAACCATGCAATTTCATAAGTTGCAAAAACACAAAATTTTTACAGAGCACAATGATAAACTTATATGTTTATAAGATGCTCACTAGACAAATTCATTGGGGGTGAATGATTTTCTACCCAATCGTAGGGTAGGTTAGGTTGCACTAACATCCTTCTACAAGAGGCCACCCCCTAGCCATGCCATCTACAAGAAGCCACTCCCTAGCCATGCCATGATACCACAAGGACGAAAATGTCACTCTGAGGAATTTGTTGGGTAATGGATAAACTCCAAAACATAATATAATTCCTTGGGAATAATCTCTTGGGTCCTTAGTGTTATCACATAAAGTTGTCGAGGGTCACAGTCGACAATCATAGGTACAGGAAAGCAGGCAAGTGTAGCTTGCAGCATCAAGGATCCCATGTGCATTTCGAATTAGCGCCATCCCCAAACGCAGTTGGAAGGTTCCCACAGTTAGTAGGCGGATAAAGTTTTGGCGGAGGCGCTAAATACCAGGCCCGCCCAAATCGTGATCGAATCAATGGTCATCAGTCATTTTGACGCCATAAGATGCGTGGTTGTTAAAACCGGTGGGGCGGGCCGAAATCCAAACTGCGGTTTTGCAGGGTGGCTACATGGCGAGAAACGATGCATTTCGGGCCCAAAAGCGGTGTGGGTCCAAACTGCTTTCATTGACCCCGAAATCACATGCTCTTACAAGCGTCGTATTAACCAACAACGCGTGGCAACCCCCTAGTGGTCAAGTCACATTCCGATCCCGAGGAGGGTTCAACCAATGAGTGAGCATTGAATTTTGCGGCCACCTGCTTATTCAGTGCCCAACCGATGAGCGACACATGGTCGCCCCCGATTCATCAAGTTGCTTCTTTGATCCCAAGATGGATTCAGTTAATGGAAAAGGACTGGTAGCTAAAACCTCAGCTCAGTCCATAAATGGGAAGCATGAGAGCCATGACCGAAGAGATAGAGTTGTCAGCCCGAGGTACAACATGGGTGGTTTCGTCTTGCAGGTTCATATTGACAGGAGCTTGCCGCTGATAGGAGAAAAACACACAGTCTAACAGAAGGATGTGCAGACTGAAGCATTGAACGAGATAGCCAGGTCACACTCTTGGCAGTGGTAAACTAAGCTGATATAAATAGATCGGTTTATGTTTTGTAAAGGGGGGGGGGTGTTTTTCAGAGGCTGGAGAGCCGAGAGAGTTTTAGGAGCAGTTCTCTGTATGTTTCATTTTGGAAGCTCGAGGGCTTGGATTGTAAATATCATGCTATTGAAGATTCCTTTGAGTTGTTTTTATCAGATCGTCTTCTTAGTTTACATACTGTTTATGTTTTCTTGTCTGGATGTAATCTCTCTAATTTATGGATTCCCGAGGCAGTGAAGGATCTGCTATCATCTTGCCCATCTTTCATGGTTCAAAAAACGTTTTCCATTTATTCTTGTCTGGATCGTTGTAAACCTTCTGATTTTTGGATTCTTGAGGCGTGGAGGATTTGCTGTCATCTTGCCCATCTTTTATGGTTTATCATTCAGACACCTTCTGTTTTCCTTTTCCTCATCACAACATAAAACTTTTTTCTGATAGGTAGCTTAAATGCCTTCATTATTCACGATACTTAAGACTCCATGCCCAATTGTCTCGAACTGATCTGCAGTTACTTTTGTTATATTTTCCTCTCTCTATAGTCTTACTGATCCACCTACTCAAACCATTTTAATCCATTTTACCCTTTTTTTGATGGGTACTGGGCTTATCCTCTTGTAGTCGAAGGGTGATTCTCAGTGCTAACATTAATGGCGCCGTTGCTGGGGATGAAAGTGAAGATATCCTCCCTGGGAGGACGACAATGACCATATCTGATCTTTGATGGTGGACAAAGACCAGTCACATTCAGACTGCATATCATTCACCTGGCGACTCCATGATTAAAAAATCTAGTGGCGACTCCACAATTCTAAGAAGTCATATTTTCAGAATGGAAGCCATTTTGGCTTGGAGGTTTGCTCCTTTTAATTTCTCTTCTATTCCTGATTTTCCAAATGTTGTTCCTACTATGGATGAGTGGGGTGATTTTTTGTCCAGATTTAGAGAACATAGAGATGAGAACCCTGCAGAGCATCTGCTTGATTTTCATGAACTCATGCATCAGTGGGGAATACATCATGAGGATGTATTAATGAATATGTTCATGTACTCATTAGAGGGAGATGCTCATGAGTGGTATTGATCCTTGCCCCTTGCTAGCATCTCCTCCTTGGAACAGTTTCATGCAACTTTCAATATTCGTTATCAACAGTTTTATTCCTCTGAGTTAATTTGCCATAGCTGTTGTGAGGAGTATAAAGACTGTGTTCAGGATATAGCTGATTCTTATGAAGGTTTTGAGAATGAAGAAGATGCCTTGGATGAGGAACCAATTTTTTCTCTTCCCTGTTTGTAGAAATTTCGATACAAATTAATGTATTCCTGCGATTCTCCTGATCTAACAATTTCCACCACTTGTTAAATACATAATCGCTTCTACTATTATTATTATTGCGGAAGCAATTAAACCATGATCACAACCACAATGCACAAAGTGAAATATCAATAACACACAACACATAAGTTTTACCGGGAAAGCGTAAAGCTAAAAACCCCACTATTATATATTATGTATATCATGAATCATGAAACAATCTCATACAAAACTCTAATCCAAGAGCTCTCAGTACAATACAATCGTCTCACACTGTCATACACAAATTAACAAATACATGTGCCAATTCCTGTGTCCAGACAACCTGCCTCCTCTGCACAAACTCTGCAATCTGAATTCTCACAATGAATCGAATGAATACAATTGCCTCGTTTGCACATGCTCATAAGCATATCCATTGCATGTGTGAAAAAATCACAACTGATAGACAAACTATCCCTTTCACCTGTTATCTCAACTGGATCTCCATTGGAACTGACATGCATGTAGTTAACCGTGGCAAATCTTCAGTTGCATGTGAGTTCACTGATTAACTGAACTCTCACTAGTGCATGTTTAGTTACAACTAGCACAACTGATCTTAACTCACTTAACTACACTTATAATTCTGTTACAAATCCAAACCACTCAGTTATGAATGAGATAATAGATTGATATTTATTGTCTAGTTTAATTAAGGGAAAAGTAAATTAGACACATGTTTCTTGTTGACTTTTCAACATTGTTCATCTACATCTGATGAAAAATGTATTTGTTGTCTTAGTAAGGAAAGTATAAAAATTGAGTCTGTTCTGGAAAGTTGATATCCTTTATAGCCTTGTCTCTAAAAAGCTTAGATATGAGAAGCCTACTTTTGACTCATATGATGATGATGAGATATTGCTTCTTGGATAGAATCTTGAAAGACAACCTGTGTGTGGTAATAAAGAACAATTTTCTCTTGTTGGGCAGAGGTTAGCTCTTGGTATATCATTCAAGGCTCCCCCTCTATTTGATCATTATGGAGATAGTGATGAAGATGTTGAGGTGTTTTTTGTCTTAGAAGCAAAAAGCATTAGCAACCAGCCTTCTGATGAAAATCAAAGATTCTGCCAAGAGAAACATGTTAGGGAGAAACAACCATCTATTAATATACATGAGGAGATTTCTTTCCATCAACTAGTAGATGTGATCAGAGCAGACCAAGGGGAAGTGGGTCAACAACCTACATCAACCTTTCACTCACCTGTGCTTGCCACAGACATTCAACCATATGTTAGCAACTGTAAATAAGAGCATGTTTTCTGTTACCAACCTAGTAGGTTTTATCACCTATTTTATGACCCTGTAGGGGACAACATAGAGTTGTATTTCCTCAATGTATTGGAGCCTCCAAGACTTATCTTACCTTCATCATTAGGAGGAAATCTGAAGAGTGTAATCAATTTGCTGTCACAGTTTCATTATCCCTTGCTGATCAGTGACAAAGTAAATCAGTTTTCAGTTAGGAAGTTACTTGTATGGCTATGGTGGAAATTTGCTTTCACCTAGCACATTGTAAAAAGTCAGCTAGTTTAGGATTGTACATAAATAAGCTCCTTCTGGAGCATGTGTGTTTACTTTCTTTTTGTAAGTAGATAGTGTACATATCAACGTGTGGTCCTCAACAGGATATTTCTGAGCTCAACTCCATCACCCAATAGCTAAGGCACTGGAACTGCTGGTTCTTGGCAGCTCACATGGAGCATGCCATCCCCTGTGGAGCCAAATGTTATCACATAAAGTTTCCCAGAGTCACAGTCGATAGCCATAGGTACATGAAAGTAGGCAAGTGCAGTTTGCAGCAACAGGGATCCCCTGTGCATTTTGAATTAGCACCATCCCCAAACGCAGTTGGAAGGTTCCCACAGTTAGTAGGCGGATAAAGTTTTGGAGGAGGTGCTAAATACCAGGTGTGCCCAGATCGCAGATCGTGATCATATCGACGGTCACCAGTCATTTCAGCGCCATAAGATGCGCAGTCATTAAAAACGGAGGGGTGGTTCAAAATCCAAAATGCGGTTTTACGGGGTGGCTACATGGCGAGAAACAATGCATTTCAGGTTCAAAAGCGGTGTGGGTACAAACCGCTTTCACTGACCCCGAAATCAAATGCTCTTACAAGCACCATATCAAACAAAAGTGCGTGGCAACACCCTAGTGGTCAAGTCACATTCCGATCCCGAGTAGGGTTCAGCTAATGAGGGAGCATTGAATTTTGCGGCCACCTGCTTGTTTAGTGCCCAATCGATGAGCGACACGTGGTCGCCCCCGATTCGTCAAGTCACTTCTCCGATCCCAATATGGATTCAGTTAATGGAAAATGACTGGTAGATGAAACCTCAACTCACACTACTACATTGTGCGCAAATTACGACGGTTTAAAATTTCGTCTTATTTTTTTTTCTTTTTTTGGACTAAATATGCTTTTTTTTTCGGGGTCCAGCTGTTGGTTGCTCTAGCGACCAACCTTTCACGTTGGTCGTTATAATGATGAAAGTTAGTCAGTAGAGCGACCAACCACAAGTTAGTTGCTATAGCGACCGACTTGGCACACGTGAGAATCAAACGATCATTTATGACAAATCAATCCTATATATATCTCAATTACGACAAATTTTCTATAGTTGCGACAATCATTTTCTACAGTTGCGAAAATTATTCGGGTGTTCTGATGCAATGGTGTTCTGGTTTTTTTTATGAAATCTTGATTTCAATTCTCTTTCAAGAAGAGAAACATTGAATTGATCAGACTCTACATAGCTGAGATTTTGAAGGTCAGTACTTAAAAATTTTCTGTGCGATTTAGTAGTTTGGTGCTATTGAACTATTTTATGGTTTATTTTCACTCCTTAAATACGATTTTATGGTTTATTTTAACTCCTTAGAAAGATTTTATGGTTTATCCACTTTTGATAGAGTAAAAAGATTATTGTTTCAGCTACAATCACTCTAATTAGATTCAATCACTCTAATTTTGTTCTTATATTTCATGGAACTTCTTGAATATATAAGTATCCTTGCCTTAGTAAATTTACATTTAGGGTTTCCTCCTTGAGTTGGAAAAGAACCAACTAGAAGTGAAGAGCAGTGGTTTTTTTGTTGATATTGGGCATCAATACTCTTGTGTATCCCTAAAGCTACCATAATTTTTATTAGGGACTTAATATTATATAGTGTGATTTTGGGTGATAATAGATCCACCTCCTCTTATTAATGTTTCATGCTTTGTCCCTTATTTTTTCTGAACATGCTGTATAATTTTCATTACAAATATCTAAATATATACCAAATTATTTGAATAGATTTGTATATTGTACTTATAATGTTTCAATGGATTTGTTGTAATAGGTAATTACAATGTCAACTCCAGACGAGAAAAGAGAGCTTGTTATGTT
>ML783627.1:628077-670535 GCA_009831015.1 Picea engelmannii | reverse complement strand
TTGATCCCAGAAGTATTCAATTCTTCCCAGATTCCTGGATCTTCTTGTTCTCTCATTGTAGTCACTGTACATGAATATTTTTGTCCTGAGCACTTTCTATCCAAATCACTCTTGGTTGCCTTTGCATTTATAGTCCCAAACTAAGCTGATATTAACCTTCAGCTTTTGCTAATTTCTTGGGTCCAACTAACCCAATCGTGTACTTGGATGAATCAAATTCCACACCAAGCTGTTTTATAGACTCTGGATTCTTCAACATCTAGTTACTCTTTAGGACTGAACTTCTTCACCCCTTTCCCAATGGAATACTTTAGTGCTTGTGGTTTTCTTGTACTCCGTGCTTCTCTTTTGCTAGCTGCATAAAATTAACTAAAATTCATTCTTTTACCTTACCATCATAGAGTTATGTGATACCTCCAACCTATTGGGTTGTCACTCATGGCTCGATGGGTATTCATTGTTATATAAGGAGCATGTCTCCTGAATTAACCTGGTTATGAACCCGTAACCAATCATAACATAATATGCAACTAACATTTTATCTAAGTGCATTCTAGCATCAACCACACTTACACACTCTAGGACTTCATCCATTACATATCAATTTAAATACTAAAAATTAACTGAGGGAATCCTTACCTCGATCCCCTTCAACATGTATGCATCAACATAAACTAAACACATACCTTCCTAGTTGTCACCAACCTACTTGTTGTTGTCTGACCAACTGATATTTGTAGAAGCTCACAGACTTCCCCCTTCATCATTTTGATCACCATTCCTACCATCCTCATGGGTCTTCACCTCGATGGAAATTATAAGCAACAAAAACATCCACATATTTAACCCTACTGTATCTTTTTTCCTGAATACATAATCCATCCTTTAGTCATACTCAGACATTATTTTATAAAAAAAAACTATTCTAAGTTCACCAACATGTTATATGCATATACAAGCATGTACATATGAAAAATTACACATCCATATTGATGCANCCCCCCTCTTGCTCTCCTCGGGGCTGCACGACCTCCAGGTCTAGGATCTTTCAATCTTCTGAGTTGAATTGACTCTTCGAGCTTGTGATTGAACCCAAAATAATTATACACATGCCCCCTTTTCTCCTAAGGCGCAATTCCTGTGATACCCACGACCTCTATCTGCGCGCTTCTGAAACGTCAAGTTTTAGACGTTAGCTCCTTTTTCATTAGCCCCTTCCTTCATATGGCCCTGGGCTGTGACCTTACAAAAAAACTGTGATTGCGGGCATGGGAAAGAGTGGATTTAGGCCAACCCGCTTTTCACCCCACAATTCACCTTCGTATCCCACGCATCACTTTGTTAAAATCGTGGTATAAATTGCGGCCCGCTCTCAGATTTTTAACATCCGAGAAAGTTTTGGCCCTGCAATTCT
The DNA here is from genome assembly GCA_009831015.1 of Picea engelmannii. Lineage (NCBI taxonomy): Eukaryota > Viridiplantae > Streptophyta > Pinopsida > Pinales > Pinaceae > Picea > Picea engelmannii. The sequence goes on along the minus strand of ML783627.1, from coordinate 669,121 downwards.
TCCCGACCATCGATCTCTCAATTTTGGCGATGATCCGTGATCAACGACTGCTATCTATCCTCCTTTCTTGTCTTTCACGCACCTTCCCAGACCTCCATGATCTGTCGGCACGTAGCTCTCTTCCAAAACAATGGCTACGATTGATTCTAGATTTCTGCTCTTCGAGAGTTTCAACTCTCAACTCTCACTTCCTCCTCAATAGCTATCTTCTGAAGTGGAATATCTGTTGGAACCTTTCACTACAGATGTGTGGCTACGATTTCCTCCATGAATCCAGCCTTCGGGATTTTCAATTCTCAAACTCTCATTTATTCTTGAGTGATCTCTTCGACATGGCAGATCGTCTGCCATGCATCCTCCTAATCCACCGGTTCTTCTTCTGCTTTAGGACTTTTTCCCTTTCAACCAGATCAACGATCCTTTGGCTCCCTTCTCAATCAACGATCAAGATCTCCTTCGGGTATTTGGACTTTTCCCCCTCTTCTTTCCTCCAGAGTTCTAGATCTAGCACCCCATATCCCCTCACGATCAACGACCAAGATTTACTTCGGTTGTTTCTCGTCCTCCTTGTCCACAAACTTCCGAAGTTGTGGATCTTATGCCACCTGTACTCCTTGACGATGAATGATCCCTAACTCACTTCGGGACTTTAGAACTTTGGGGATTTTACCTCCCTTATGACAAACTCATTCAATTCGCTGAACTCGTGAAGTTCAAATGGCTCCAAGGGTTAACTCCCACACTCTTTCCTATATCCAATGGTCATAACATACCATGGATTCTTTCTGAACAGATTCTCGTTCGTTCTCCTTCCAAACAAAGGGACCTTCCCTTTTGAAGTTTGCGGATTTCTACTACGTGTTCGCTTAAATCAGACGGTTTAAACTAACTTCGACTCTTCGTGTTTCAGAAGTTTCAAACTTCTGTGCACTCGTTCATCTCAGAGTGCCTTCACCTGAAACTGATGGATTTCTGACACGCGTCCTTCCAGATGATGGAAGGTCCCAAATCACTTCGGGACTTTAACAAGTCCACTCTCCCCTTTTCCTTCTCTCCTCCTTAGAGGTGACCATGGGGAGTGGCCTCATGCAAACATGCGATTGTGGGCATGCTCAAAAGTGGTTTGAGACCAAACTATTTTTCATCCCGCAATTCACATTGAGCCTACACATGTCCTTTCTCTAAAACCATGAATTGTATTGCGGCCCACCCTCAACTTTGTAAAACTCGAGCACCTTCTATCCCTGCAATGCGAGGTGACTGTCGATCTCACGATATTGACGATGCTTCTAAAGAGATGATCAAGATCTACCTCCAACAATTCAGATCTCTTTCGACTTAGAAGATTTTCTAAGTATCCAAAGGCTTCAACCTTTGCTCCTCCTTCGAGTTCGTCTATTGGGTCTCGTCGTTGCTCATGTAAGTGTTATCTCTTATGAGCTTTAGGACTTAGAATTAGTTCTTCTCCCACACACTCCTTAGAATTAGTTACTCAGTATTGTAAGGGTCTCGACCCTTCTGTTTCCTTTCAAAGGAAAATTTCGTGCCATCCTAACAACCTTCTGCTCAAAGCACACCCTGTTGAGTGTTTTCTACAAAGTGTTCACCAACTCTGTGAGTATATTCCTCTGATACTCTTCTCCTTGAACTTGATAAATATTTCTCTCTGGGCACACTTGCACTCACTTGATGCCCACCTGGAAGAGCCCTACAGAGTTCTCAGTGACTCTATCTCTCTCTAAACTCAACACAGAGTTCTTCCTTTGCCCTCCTTGCACTTCTTCTGATGAAGGTTCAACAATATCTCTCATGAGCTTCTCTGAGGTTAACTTACCTCTGTCAATGCACTCCTTGCGAACAATGTTCAATCCTTGCACTCGAAAACTCAAAGAAGAGAAAAAATTGAAACTTATTCATTACTTCGCCAGTTCACACATTACTTTGCGGTCCAACACCACTTCTGTCATGGTTTTATGATACTTCTACTCCTCCCGAGCTTCTTAAGACGACCAAGGTAACCTCTTGGCACTCAAGAATTTTCTGAGGTTCGAAATTGATTCCTCTTAACACAATTTCCACCTGAAACTTTGAGTCCAATGACCACTTATCTAGCCCATCCAGGTTCGACATTAAAACCTTGGCTCTTAACTCAAACTTTTTCTACTTCGACAACAATTATTTAAAAACTTTTTCTTTATTTTCTACTAACATGGCCCATCCAGGATCAATGTTTTAACCATGCTCTGATACCATATTGTAACATCCCCGACCACCCATAAGCTGGGCAATGCCACTACTGTGGAATATACACTTATATATAATATGCATTAAATCAAATTAACACATTTAACATAGAGTTACTGTTGTCATACAGACTTAAATAGAGTTAACAACAATTCAAACTTGCAACGGAATACATGATAACATTTCAAGACACAGACATGCATCACATATAAATTAAGTACATAATTAATACTTATCTTTTAAATTGGCATAAAAACACCAACTGTGTAGACCTTCCACGAACCTCCTAGCCTTAGAGCGCACTGCTCATCACTCTCAGCAGTAGGTCACCCTCGAGCTAGGACTAAGCTTCACCGGGCAAGGAAATCCTAGGCTAGGCAAGATCAATAGGAAGACACACAGTTTATGAGGAATCATTCTCTCCCAGGAGCCACTTATGCCCACTTCTCATAGACTCTCATTCCCCACATGCTTGTCCCATCCTAGGAGTATACACCTTTGCTGTCACCCAGGACAGTCCATCGCCTGCTTCACCTCCCTTGCCTTGGGATTCAACAACAGGCTGGACTAGAATTCTCAGAGCTCTATAGTAGCTACGTGACCCCTTCCAGAAGAACTCACTTCCACAACACACTCTCTCACCTGGAGAGAGTTTCCCACAGGTCTGACAACCTGACTCTTCAACCACAACCACCTTCCTCACTTGGAGAGAGTGTTCCACATAGGCCTGACAACCTACTTCTTCGACTCCATTCCCACACAAGGAGGACACAAATAACATCAACAACATTCGGTTAACTCACAGGTGAAAACAACAATCGAAAATTGGGTATGGACGTCCAAAAACGACAACAGTCCACACTAAGACACAACATGGATCAGTAAGAAACAATCGACAACAACAAGCCACTCTCAGTCGAGGAACTGCATGGCCACAACAACTAACTGTTATGACACATAGATGACATAGAAATATATGGGATGCTCAGGCTTCACAAAAGACGCGGCTCAGTCCATCGGTTTTCCCACGTATTCTCACTAGGTTCATGACCAGGAAACAACGCAGAGGTCGATTACAGAGGCAAAATGGGTTGAGACTCCGGATGGAAGAATGACCAGTGAACTCACGCGGAGGTTGGAAGAATGACCCAAAACACAGCCGACTCATTAGTTTTAACTGCATGCACTCAGGTCAACATCTGTCTTCTTGGAGTTGCATGCACTCCATTTTGCATATGTTCCTTTTCCAAAAACTTAGGACAACACTTGGTCAATTGACCACCTTATCCTTTTAGGAAATAATAATAGATTATTATCCCCTTTAGAGGTAAGCCCCCTTGCTTATCCCCTAGGCCCAAACACTTAGCCTCCTCCCTTACCCAATCTTGTGGAATCTTATTCCCCCATCACTCTTTCTTCGTGGTCAGTTTGCACGCAACAATGTTTTTATTTTATTAATGATCTGCATAATTACATATATAGAATCAGTATCCTGGCCTTTAACACCTAGGCTCTCTCGCCTAATAAACAAATAATCCCACCAGCTTATATACACTTGACTCACCAGCCTATAAACATAATTACAATTCATAATTACAACAAGGACTCATCCTTGGGGATATTATAGGTTGTGCTTGCACATTGGTCTGAGTGCCTGCTTCTTGGTGTCCTGCTTGGCTTGTCTCTTTTTGCTTGTGGTAAGGCCTGCCTGCGAAGTTGCTATTCAGTCCTTGCATCTTCTTTTCTTTATATTGAAAATAAAAAATAGTTTCTTATTTTCCATTATGGCATTTTCACTTTTGATTACATTGCATTGATTTTGACATATGTGGAGACATTGCATTTCATTGAAATTGTAGAGATTGCATTGGAAAAATTTCATTTAGAAGCATATCATCACTTTGAAATTCAAGATTAGTGCTTAGCAATGTTTTATATTTGATTCTTTTTATATGCTGAGTCGTAATACCATTAGTTTCACGACCACACCTCTTGAGTAAGAAAAATCCATTAAAATTAACGCTAATTAATTAAAATTGAGTAGAAATGATTTTATTTTTCAGAGTATACAAATAAGTATAGGACATAGGTCCTTGGAATAGGATTTTGTGAGTGAAATTATCCAAGGATATTAAACTAAACATATATGTCTAACCATGGAGTGGTGAAACCCAATGTGTAATTAGTGACATCAGGAGGCTCTGCTCACACCGAAGTTAAGCATGAGGTCGCGAGAAGTTGGTTATAGAGATAGCTCTCTAGTACCTTCTTAGTGTCAAAGATATTTATGGGGTTATATTCATATTTTGGGGTATTTCTAGTACCTTTACCTCCATGAGAGGTAGTTCTTTCAATATTTTGGGCTTTGTTAACCTTCCCATACAATGGACCAAAATTACGACTGTTCCCCTAAACATTGGTTATTTTGTGGTGACTCTAGTTGCTTGACATACAAATGCACATAGGTTACTTGCAGGGGTTATTCTGCAGGTACCCTAAGTCAGATAAGGGTCGAACAACACACAACCTTTATGGAGGATTACCTCTCTGGGGGGATCTGACCGACTATGCTGTTAAGCCCACGAGGGCCCTTATAACTGATTCTGATACCTCCAAACTTTTTAAGGGAGTCTCAGGCCCCTCTTGGGAGAGAAATACCTACTCTAGTGAGGGAGGCCCCTTTTTAGCCACTATATCCTGTTTTTATGCATTAGCCCTTTTTGATTTATTTTGGTATGCTCTCTGATTATTAGTTGGCCCTAGGATTTGGTTTTATATCTTGATTCTTGAGTCATTGTGGAGCAAGCAGCCTCCTTGCAGGTCTCGTCGTTTGTTGAAGTTACCACCAGATCTTGACTCTTTACTGAAGTTTCCTTCTAAAAGGCGTAAAGTTAATAAATGTGGTATATATATCTCCACCTCCCAGACTTGTGATCATCCAATAATGAACAATGAGTCAAACCCAAACATAATAGGGAGTCCCTCGACTCCTATATCTTCTGTGATTAGTGGGATCCATTCAACTCCTTCATCCTTGACGGTGGGGGTGCCAGAGATCCCCGTATCTAGTGTTACCCAACCTATGGGTTATACTCGACCCATAAGAATAAACCCTTTTGGATCTTTTTTTGGTACACTAGATCACAATTCTCAGTCAATATCTTCGGTCTCTAATCCATTTTATTTTGGTATTCCCAACATGATGTCGCAACTCTCATCCTCCTCTCTCATTTGGTGGAGGCCATATTCACCAAATGAATCCTACAGTTGGAGGTTTGCCTCCTCTTTCCTCTGGGCCTAATCCTAGTCTCAATGCTCCTGGATGGAGTGCTCAACCGGGTGTACAATTCACTTCCTATAATCCATCCTTTATCCCCTCTTCCTCCATGTCGATTCTGACAAACACGTTTATTATGGAAAATCCCCATTTTTCCTCCAGAGTTCTAACCTAAGGGATCCAGTTTCACACTATGGGAAAACCCTATCCCAGAGCCCCTTCGGATGGGGGAAATGTATATGACCCTCATCATGCCGCTTCTGTGGGTATGGTGCCCATACAAAATTTTATGAATTAGTTTGGAGGAGGATATTATCCTACTAGAAAAGGCCATGGAATATACCAGAACCCTGGATGGTATGTAATCCCTCAACCCTAATCATTCCCAGGAGCATGGGCTTAAATGCCACAACACCGACCTTTTCTAGCCATGCTTAATCTGCCAGATTTGTAAAAATTAATGAATGACATTGTGTGTCACAATATGTTATTGCCCCCCATCCCCACCAAGCTTCCTTTGTACATTCCAAAATTTGAAGGAAATAATGGTGAGGATCTGGGTGATCATGTCACTTCTTTTCATCTTTGGTGGTCATTTAACTTCTTGAATGACGATTCTATTCATTTGAGGCTATTTCAATGCACCCTCATGGGGGTCGCTGCGAAATGGTACATTGAGCTACCGGGGGGAACATACAAAAACTTTAATAATATCGTTTTGGTCTTTCTCAATCACTTAGTTACGATGCCAACATAGAAATATTGCCGACCCTCCACCAAGATAAAGCCACGCATATCTCAGACCATATCCAAGAGTGGCGTAGACAAAAGAGGTTGATGAAATCCTACATTCCTCTAGAGTTTCTGTTGGAGTGGTTCCTTAAGTCCTTATTGCCTTATATTTCGAAGGATGTCTCTACATTTGGAGTAACATATGAGAAAGAAGCTATTTTCAAAGCCCAACAATTGGACCTCATATATGCTCAATATGGGATTTTGTATGAAATTCTTCCCGATGTGTTGTGGTTGAACTATGGCCCTAGACAAAATCCTGTGCCTCATGCGAATGGCGTCATAGGCTCTGCAAATGCTAAGTCTACAGACTTGGTGACGAACCAGTTGAAAGATTTGTCTCTAAGACAGCCTGTAGCAGGACAAGCTTCGTCTTCATCCTCCACTCCCACTCAGTTAGTGGATGTGCATTCTGTATAGTCATCGGCTAACCAAAATGGTAACCAAAAACTACGAGGAAATAAAAGGAAAGGATGAGGTAATAATTGTAAGGGTGGGAAAAATAATAATAAATCCAAGGAATACACTAACAATGATAGATCGAATAATAATTATGGCGAGGGAAATAAATATAAACAGTAGGTGAAATTTCCTTTTAAACTTTGTAAATATGATCACCTTACCCACCTATGCCCAAAAATAAAGGAAACCTCGAGGCTTTTATCACTTCTACCCACTGTGTTGACAAATCTATTTTTGCATAATCAACACATGGCCTCAGGGACCCCCAACAATGGAAATGTGTTGAATGAGAGTCAAAACCCCTCGACACATGAAGGTGGCCATCTATGTGTCAATATGGTCAAGTCTTAGATTGATGTAGCCACTTGATCTCATGATTATGGTTCTTCACAGACCATTGTAGGTCTAGAATGTCCTCCTCCTCTAAAAACACCCTTTCAGATCGAAAAGTTGGAACCTCCACCTCGTATTCCGAAAGGAGTACTAAATCAGTCTTCCCACAATCCTAATGCCAGATCTGCCCAAAAATATTCAATATTTGTCGAAGATCTAGGCCAAACCCCTTGTGGAATGTCGGCTTTGGAGGTGCTCTAGATGGGTCCTTCATAGAGGAATGCCTTGTTATCTGCATTAGGATATCTAGACCCATGTGGCTCAAAGGTTAATAAGTTTTACATCACGGATGTTAGGCCTTGCTTACCTTACCACACAACCTTTCAAATCCATGTGAAGTTTATGGAAATTACCATCAAACAAACTGTAATTGATGTAGGTGTTGTGACGTGCATGATGTTCCTAACCTATTGGAAATTCATTGGCTCTCCGACTCTATCTCAATCTATGACTATGTTGACATCATTTTATGGGTGTTCGTTTTGACCCCACAAAGTTCTTCCTGCTTTTCCTGTCCAGTTAGGTGGGAAGAAAATGGAGGTTGATGTCGAGGTGGTTGATGCACCCCTCGACTATAATTTACTACTAGGGTGTAATTGGACTTATGCTATGACAACCGTTGTGTTCTCCATTTTCTGCACTTTATGTTTTCCTCACAAAGGGAACATAGTGATGATTGATCAATTTCCCTTTGCGCACGCTATTCTTAATGCATCAGTTGGAACTTCGATCCCTGTGATTGAAAATTCTCAGTAGGAAACTGAGGATGTTGGTGTTAAAATGTACTCCTCTATGATGGGTAGCTTTGATTTCATGCCACCAATTCACCACATTCATGCCATTTCCAGTGAGTCTTCATCATCGATGGGGTATTTTCCTTTCCATACTCATATTTCAATGACCCTTGGACCCTACCTTCCCCGACTATGTCATATGAAGGTCAGTCACACATTGGGATGAAAATGCCACTGTCAGCAACAAAAGTCGCGTATCAGTCTATTCTTGACACTACTACTGACCCAGATCCTTCCTCCTCGCGGATGGACGAGGTGGATATTATTATAGATCCTGTATGGGCCATTCAATCATCTTTTTCACATGATTTCATCAATGATACTTTACCTTCAGATGAAGCCATCTTAGAGGCCATGTATGGTCCTGATAATCCTTGGGATGATATGCATCATTGCTCCTATTTCCTCCCAGATCTTGTGAATATCGAACAAGATGAATTTATATCTACCTTGAGTGAGATGGTTGGTCACACCGTGGTTCCATTAGATACACATGGTATTTATTCTGAAGGAAACATGGAGAATATTTCTCCTACCTTCATGATCGACATCTCTCGTATTACTTGCAAAATTGAAAACGTATATATCGGTGCAGATTATTCGCCTGAAGAAATTCATATCTACACCGATCTATTCAAAGAGTTTTGTTATGTATTCGCTTGGTCGTATGAAGAGATGTCAGGGATCAACCCCAACATCGTCTAACATGCTTTTAAAACCTATCCGGATGCTAAACCTGTTCGACAATATCTTAGAGCTGTTAATCCTAGGAAGGCCCCTGCTATTAAGGAAGAGGTAGAGAAGCTACTTAATGATGGTTTCATCTACCTGGTTCCCTTGAATGAATAGGTGTTCATCCCCGTTTCTATAAATAAAAAGAAAGGAACCATCCGCGTATGTATGAATTTTTGAGACCTAAATAAGGCTTGTCCTAAAGATAACTTCCTGAATCCTTTCATTGACCAGATTCTTGACGAGTGCATGGGAGGAAAAGTCTTTTCTTTTATGGATAGATTTTTAGGATATAATCAAATTTAAATCATACCTGAGGATCAACATAAGCCGATGTTTATTTGTCCTTGGGGTACTTTTTCATACCAGAAAATTCCTTTCGACCTTAAAAACGCCAGAGAAACCTTCCAATGTTCCATGACCTTTTCTTTTGTCAATCTCAAGCATATTGTCGAAGCTTACCTAGATGATCTCGTTGATCACTCTCATAAGAGAGTAGATCACTCCGCTCAACTTTGATTAGTATTTGAGAGATTCCGTTACTATCGAATTCAGTTGAACCCTCACAAGTGCATCTTCTGTGTTAGGTCTGGATGTCTTTTAGGATTCTTAGTGTCTGAGCATGTGATCATGGTAGATCCTATGAAGGTTGAGGCAATAATTCAATTTCCTCCCTCGCACAACATTAGACAACTTCAAGGTTTACAGGGGAAGGATAATTTCTTACGTCGGTTCATAGTGAACTATGCCAATTTAACTGAGGGTTTCATACATCTTTTGAATAAGGATACTCTGTTTGTATGGTATGAGCGAGCCCAAGAATCCTTTGATTCTATTAAGAAAGATTTGGTATCAACACCTCTGTTGAATCTTCCAAACTACAATAGAGACTATTTGCTTTATATCACCACTTCCGAAGGGATGGCTGGTATGGTTCCGGTTTAGGAGGATGATGAGATCCATGAGCACATTGTTTACTATCTCAGTTGAAACCTAGTCGGTCCTGAACTTAAATACTCTCACGTATAGAAACTAGCCTTGGCCCTCATACATGCAGTTCAAATATTATGACATTATATATAAATTTGAAAAACTATCGTAGTTGCAGATATCAATCCATTTCAATGTGTCCTCACCAGGTGTATCATAGGAGGGAAATACAATAAGTGGATTGTTATTTTGCAATAATTTGATCTCGATTTCGCTTCGACGAAGTCTAAGAAATCACTAGTTTTTTCTGAGTTGATATCATACTTCCCTAGACTAGGTGAGGACATTTTTCATGATGATTCGTTTGCAGATGAAAATATCTTCCTTATCTCACCTTCGGACCCCTGGTATGGATACATTCTAATTTATCTTCAAACCTTGAAGCTACCCCAACATTTTTCAAGAGACGATTGACGACGTATATGTCATCGGGCTAAAAACTACCTTATCATCGGTGACACTTTGTATCATCGAGGAGTAGATAATATTTTTTCTTGAATCATGAGGAAGCTGAGTCTATTCTTAATGACCGTCATAGTGGGCCTTGTGGTGGTCATTTATCCGTGCTTGTGACAACCCAAAAAATATTGCGAGACAATTATTTTTGGCCATCAATTTTTAAATATTGTGTTGAAGCGGTCAAGAAGTGTCACCCTTTCTAAGTGTTTGCTCGGAAAGTGCGCTCGCACCCAACCCCTCTTCACCCATTCGTCACCTTCGGTCCCTTCACCAAGTGGGGGGTATATTTTATGGAATGTAACCCAACTTTAGCTCGGGGGCACCAACATACTATTGTGGATGTGTATTACCTTACTAAATGGGCAGAGGCCATGCCTAGTGTTAAATCCGATGGTAAGACTGCAACTTTCTTTGTATTGAACCAAATTATAGCCCGGTTCGAAATCCCAAGAGAGATTTTCATTGATCATAGAATTCATTTTCAAAATGAAATGATGAAAGAGTTAGCATCAAATATGAGGTTTAAGTATGATAATTATTCCCCTTATTATCCCTAGGAAAATGGACAAGTAGAGGCGATGAATAAATCTCTCAAGACCATCTTGCAAAAAATTGTTAACCAAAATAAATCTGATTGACATTTGATGCTTTACCCTGCACTTTGGGCATGCCAAACCTCGATAAATAATTCTACCAGTTTCTCTCCTTTTCAGTTATTACATGGTGTGGAGTCGATTTTGACGATTGAATGTGAAATACCTTCCCTTAAGTTGGCAATTGAGCTCCTACTTGACACATCTAATCTTGAAGAACGTCTCGTACACCTAGAGTGTCTCGATGAGAAGTGTTGATATGAATCTATGGCTATTGAAGAAAATAAATGATGTGTTAAGGTTCAATATGATAAGTTTGTCTATCCTCGAAAGTACGTTGAGGGTGACTTGGTTCTCCCTTATGACCAAGCCAAAGAACTGCTGGGAGTAGGCAAGTTCAACCCCATGTGGCACGGTCCTTATATCGTGTGATGTTTCTTAGATAAAGGAGCCTATCAATTGGAAGTTTATGAAGGGAATATGATGGACGATCCCATAAATGGGCTCTACCTTAAAAGGTATTATGCTTGAGCCCTCAAGCTTGGGTGTGAATTTTTGTATATTAGTGTATCTTAGTGTGTATACATCTTTTCCTTTTTTTCATTAGCTTGATTATCAATTTTTCCCTTGGTTTGAAGATGTCAATGAAGTCTTCAATTTACTTAGGATTCATGGATGGTGCCAAATTTCATACGCGAAACATGGCTTCCGCCGCTTGGTTTATTTACTCACCCGAGGGACAACTGGTGTCTTCAGGTGGCATTCTTCTAGAGCCATCGATGAATAATGTGGATGAGTATAGTGGCATTATATAGCTATAACGTGACTCCATTTCACATGTTTTTCGGTCTTTAGAGGTTCACCTGGACTCCCAATTAGTCGTATGTTAGTTGAATGATGGTTACTGTGTGTGAGATCCTACTCTACTCTGACGATTCTTACGGGTACGACATTTTGAATGATACTTTGATTTTCTTACTTATAATCATATGCCTAGAAGTTCTAATCATGTATCCGATTCATATGCTAATTATATTTTATATTGTAATTTGTTAGATAACTAAGTAAATAAAACACTTTCCTGCATGTACACATTGTAACATATATAAGTAAATCCGAAGACCAATTTTTTTTATATTTCATCCTTTTGACTTAAAAAAATATGGTGTCATAATACAAAATGGGGCTCACACCCTCAAAATACATATATGGCTGGTATATAATATGAACATGGAATATATGCCTATGGCACTGGATGAGTATCATGATAGCACACTACGATGTTTGTGAGATGCCAGAAGAGTCACACCCACACATGAGGTACACCCACCACCTGTGGTTGCATTGCCTCTGGCAGATCCTCCAATTGAACCATACGAATACTGTGCGTCAATTGAGACATGTTCCCCTACACATTCTACAACACTCTCTCCACATCTCCTCCCTCTTGCTCATCTCCTCGGCCCCTCCATGGATTTCATGGGAATCCCTCTAGCCCTTGCGGACCTACATCTGTGTAACAAAGAAATTGTTAATACTTGATACCATACAAAAATATTTGCACTTTTTACACAAAAAAATGAAATATATAAAAACATTTCTTACCAGTATCATCATAGGCAGAACCTAGTGGCAAAGGCATGTTTGGATCCCCTCTATAGTCAATCCCACCATAAGGGTAGTCATCAATGGTTATGACCTGTCGATGCCACCAGAAAAAAAATCATTACTTTAGTCCATCGTGACATGGATGGATCATGCTATGCATGTGGAGTAATCTCTACTCTAGGGCTCAAGCCTGGAATCCTCTCAAAGAAAAAACTACAAAGAATGGATGAAAATCTGAAATTTCTCATTTTCCCTTGTTTGTGATCTATCAATTGGCTCTTCATGTTAGCCAACAATGAGATACACTAGTCATAAATAGTGGGTCTTAAACACTCCACCGCATAGAACACGAGTGGCCTTGATGCCTGGTGCAACAAGGATGACCTTGAAGTCCGTGTGAGTACAAGCACGATAATATTTAAGCTTGGGTTCTCGATCACCCTGATTGGGAGTTGGCTCCCTACTTTATATGGTCCTGCAACAAAGTGGGTGGAAATGTAATCCTCCATAGTCATAACACCCCCAGCCCCTTGGGCCTTAAGATTCACTACCTCGCCTCGACGAGACAATCCTGTGATGAAGTATATATCATCCACTTCAATCCTCAATGGTTGCCCATCGAGGTTGAAGGACTCTATCTCCGGATCCCATTAGTGTACTAGCAACTAGAGTAACCTCACTTGAGCTCTCATTCCCTTGAGAGCCCAAAATTTATAAAGGCCACATCTCTTCAAATCTTGTTGGGCCCTTGCATCCCTTCCCACTGTTACATCTATCTCTTCATTCTCCCTCTCCCTCCATTCAATCACCATCCTACAAAGGATAAACCTTTCTTTGAGTTAAAACCTTTCAAAAATATTGTTCATGGACTTGTATGTGGGATAACTTCAATTGCATATAGGGTTGCATATACGCATGCAAGCTTCAATTTTCCTATGTATATGGGGTCATATACACAACCCAATGAATTGTCAGCCTAAAATTGAAATTTAAGCCATTGAAATTGAAGTATAGGGGATGGGAACTTACTTGGTCCAGACAGTTGTTGATTTCGTTGATCGTAGCTACCACAATTGACACTTGAAGATCATGGGAAAAATGGCCTAAATGAACTATGTGGGTGAAAAAACTTAAATGTTATGGTAAAATGGTTTATTTTCACTATTAGTAGATTTTTTTTTATCCACTTCCTCTAGTTTGTGCTAATTTTTGACCTTATCGAATAATAGTGCAGTGGAAAGACCTAGTTTTTGGTGGTTTTGTCCAGGATTTTTTGTGTTTTCCAGTATCATACCTCTTGTTCATGCGTTCGACATGTATATTATTTCATCGACATATAGGATAGGTTTTCACTCCGTTTTTCACTCTTACATCATCATATGACCATGATCCATACACCCTAGGTACAAACCCATTTATTAGCAACACATAACTTTCTTACTACTACTAGAAGTGTCGTTATTAAGCGGTAGAGGCTTACCAAAAATGGGTACCCTAGTTAGAAACTTTGTGCCATTTGGTGCCCATGCAAAATTTATTCCATAGAACCGGGAGTTCCTTATAGTTCTGATATGAATTTTCATTCAAATCCCATATTCTTACTCACAAGCATTCTGACCTTTACCTATGGGACTCCCCCCGAGTCTTGGTTAAGCTCTTTTTTGACTCTTAAAAAAATGAAAAATATTGTCGAGTGAACTCTTTCACATGTTAAATGGATTTGAAAGGATGTCTATTTGGTATAAGTTTAACCCTTTTCTAGACCAAGTATATTACTTTCAAAAAAATAATACTCTAGTCACCATTGGCTAGAAGAGTTCTCCTGGGCATTATTTTTTACTTTTTTGGGTCTAGGGGACTAAATCTACAAAAATGACATTCTTTGGAGTTAAGTTGTAATCACATTCCATCATCCTACTTGCATTATTGAGCCTATTTCCGGTTCCCACTTTCTCGTTATAAGCCTCTTACCTCAACAATTTGCATCACTAGACAAGCATAACCTTCTATATATCCTTTGCATCTTGACACCTTGTATCCTAAGAGGTAACCCCCCCCTTAGTGTTCATGCCCCACATGCACTTCCTTGCATTGAGCATAGGTATGTTCCACTGTTTTGAGCTAGTTGCTTACTTGCAACACTTGTTTCCTCTCCTGTACCATAGCATTTCTTTGCCTATGAAAAAAAAAAAAAAAGACATGTGGGAAAATAATATTATCTCATATTGACAGGAGTCCTATCGCCTTATCCAAAGATCCAAAATTTGGGTTTGGCATTACCTCAGGAAGCTGAGATCGTTACTTATAGTTTACTCCTTTGATTAGTTATTCTTCCAGTCCCTATGGAGAGTTTGTTGATGCCTCCTTTATCACGAAGTTTTACCATTAAGTCTATGCTCCCTGAGTTATCCATATGTCTCATGCTCTTGTTCAAAGCAATTCTATAAGGCCGTGTCAACCATTTCTCATAACTCTTGACTTTGCATGTCGGCCCATACCCTTAGTGTATCTCAGAGTCACATGAAGTTGTAGTCCTACCATGCACCCTGGTCCTTCTTTCATTATGGGTAAGTAACCTTGAACCCAACATTTGACATCTCCTCATTGGTTGCTGACTGGGGGGTTTTCCTTGTGTTCGACGATAATAAATATATTCACACATTGGGATTCATGTAGTGTCTTGGATTCCATTAGCCTTATTAGTGGTTTCCTCGCCTTTGTCAACATTTTTCCTTATTTGTTGATATTCAAAGGGTCTCTTTCGTGCACTACTTGCATCTGGTGCATGCAAGAGATGCACATGGTCATTGGTTCATGAAAATCCTATTTGTATGAGCTCCTCCTAATCATCAAGCTATTTCTTTGTACCTCATTTTGAATGATGAGAGATTCCCTAATGATCTCCTTTCAACGGGTCTCCTTCCATTGACTTCAATTCATCTATTCTCAAAATGAGACCTAGAGTACTATGAGTACCTAGAGGCTTGTAGTCATCAATGGCAATTTCTCCCTCCATCGATAGTTGGGAATACATCAATTTCCCATGATCGACTGATTCTTCAAGTGTTTGACCTCAACACCTTTATTCACACTTGTAGAATGTACTCGGTGCCTTGATACCTACTTTCATTATCAATAGGTTGTCTCACATTTGTTAACTCTATACCTTAATGTTTGATAATCAAATGAAGTCTCATTATGTTTGACCTCAACTCTATTCACATGATGTAGACTTACACATTTGGTGGATAGTATAGAAGATATCCAACGTATAGTATAAACATTCCTAATCTGTTGCTTTCTTTCATTAGACCAATCCCTAAATAACTTCAATGATCATGGGAGATCAGATTGTACTCCATTATATACAAATATCTTCATATTTATTTTGAGACTAGATTCCACTGTGCCTTGTTTGTGACTATGACAGTGTATGGCATATGTCCTCTTTGTATTGCCTATTCATGGCCATGAATAACCATTTGATATATTTCCACATGGATATGTAGTGTAATTCAGATTGGTAGCCATGTGTACAAAGTCATTATGGATTGTCATATTCTCATGAGTAACTAGTACTTCCAGCTGAGTCTCCATTACTCCACTTCTGGAAATTATAATGTATTTCGACCATCGCACATACTCCTCTAACCTCACACATTAGGGGTCATCTGTTCCAACAATTTTTTCCTCACTCCATGAAACTAGCTTGGATTGTAGAAATTTTAATAAAAATTATGTATTGCCTGGATTCTCCTGATCTAACAATTATATGCCACTGTTAAATACATAATCACTTCTACTAATATTCTTGTGGAATTTAAAACACGATCACCAATTGCAATATCAAGAAGAAAGATTAATCACACATAACACAGATGTTTTATCGGGAAAGCATAAATATAAAAACCACACTATCATATATTATGTATATATCATGCATCATGAAACAATCTCATACAAAACTCTAATCCAATATCTCTCAGTACAATATACAATCGTCTCACACTGTCATACAAAAATTGACAAATTCATGTGCCAATTTACTGCTTCCAGACAACCTGCCTCCTCTACACAATCCCTGCTAATGGAAATCCCTACAATGAATGAATTCCTCTTACATAGGATGTGCATTCCTCATGGGCACATCCAATGTGTGTGTGGTTGCATGAGTGCACCCACTAAAGTCACAATTGATAGTCAAACTGTCCCTTTCACCTGTTATCTCAACTGTGTCTCCATTGGATCCGACATGCATGTAGTTAACAATGGTAAATATTTAGTTTCATGTGAGACCATTGATTGTGAATTAATTAATAATTAATTCACTGATCTCTCACTAGTGTAAGTTTAATTACAACTAGTACAACTGAGCTTAACTCACTTAACTGAGTTAAACTACTTTACAACTCACATAACTACACATATAACTTTCTTACAACTTCAAATCACTCAGTTACAACTAATTCGACTTACATGTCCCACCAATCAACCTTTGAACTCAAATTTTCTATAGATAACTGATTTTCCACTTCAGTTAACTATTTCAAGTGATTATGAGATAAGATTACAATTTATTGTCCAATTTATTTAAGGGAAAAATAAATTAGACACACATTTCTTGTTGACTTTTCAACACTCCCTCTCAACAAGAAAGGGATTATCCTTTACCCCAATCCTGTCTCTATGGTATTTGAATTTTCTCCTAGTGAGTGCCTTCATCAGGATGTCTGCATCTTGATCTTCCATAGGAATGTACTAAAGCAAAATGATCTTCCGCTGCACACAATATCTAATATGATGATATCGGATATCTATATGCTTAGATATATCATGAAACATAGGATTAATCGAGAGTTCAATGCAACTCTGATTATCACAATGAATCACTGTCAGATCTAAATGAGAAGCAAACAAACCAACCAAGATATTTATCATCCAGATAGCCTCACATGCAACTTGAATCACTGCCATGTATTCTGATTCCGCTGAACTAAGTGCCATAGATGTCTGTTTCCTGCTGTACCAAGAAACAACTGTAGATCCGATACTAAATATCCCCCTTGATGTGCTCTTTTTGTCTGTTGGGATTCCCGCCCAATCTGCATCCGTGAAGCCATGCAAATTCACCTCATTCATCTATCTATACCATAAGACATACTCAGATGTTCCCCTTAGGTATCTCAGGACATGCTTACCCACCTTCCAAAAGACCTTGGTAGGCTTAACCATCGCTTGACTTAGCTGGTTAACTGCATAGAAAATGTCCAGTCTCATGTTCACTAGATACATTAGTGAACCCAATAACTGTCGATAGACAATAGAATCCACTACCTCTCCAGAAGTAGCATCCTCTTTCTTCCAGTTTCCTGGAAGAGGATTATCCATGGGTTTGTAGCCCTCCATGTGAAACTTACCAAATATCTCCCTTGCATACTTGCCTTGAGACACAAAAAGTTCACCATCTCACGACCATATTTCCAATCCAAGGAAACAATGAAGGAGGCCCATATCCTTCATCTCAAACTCCTTTGTGATGCAGGAGCATCTCTCCATGTTGGCCAGCCAGCCACGCCAGCCACGTTAGCAGATTCAAATCACGCGCATTTAAGGCTAAAGAGAGGCACAACCTTCATTTTTGATTTGAAATTAAATGTAATTAAATTGTTTTAGGATGTTGAGCCGTGAAGCCGTGCCTTTGCGCAGGCTGTAGGTAAATAGGATTTTAAATTATTTGTAGGGCTAAGATCTAGATCCGATCTGTGGAATAGATAGCCATTGAATGCCATTGAATAGGGTAGGTATATTGGAGGGAAGATCTCAAAGATCCCCTCTTGTAAAGATCAATTTCGATCTCATTTGGTAATAGTTAGAGTATGCATAAGAGAATTGTAAGAGAAGAGAAGGAGATGAGACTTTGATATAATTCATGCTCAGGAACACCTTGTAAAAACAGGCATTTTCCATTTAATACAAACAACAGTTTTTCCTGCATGTTTCCTGTGTTGAATGAATGTCTATGTGTGTTCAAATTATGCTGTATTTTTGCATTTACATGAGTGTGTTTGGTTTCAGGCTTGAGAGGTCTTTGAGGCTTCACACCATGAGGGTGTGACAGAATGCTGTGGGTTCTGATAGCCATGCACAGAGGGTGCATTTCTGAATTCTGTGGGTTTAGACAGAGGCATGCCAGGTGGGCGCAGAAGTTGAAATCAACAACTCGGGAGGAAGACCTCAAGGTTGCTGAATACCTTGGAGGCAAGGATGTGTATGAGAAAACACAGTTGTAGACAGAATCTATGAGTAGTTCTATAAAGCTCTGCCAGGAGGGTATCAAGCCAGTGCAAGGAGTGCACAGGAGAAGAACTCTACTGTGAGTTCAGATTGAAGTCATAATCACTAAGGATTCTGAGAGCTCTACCAAGTGGGCATTGAGCATATGAATAGTGATGCATTGAGAAGAACTCCGTTGTGAGTTCAGACAGGAGAACAAGGATCACTAAGGATTCTGTGAGCTCTGCCAGGAGGGAATTGAGAAGGTGCATAGGGTGCATAGAAAGGGACAAAACTGTTGAATGTTCTGTAAGAAGATACTCTACCAAGTGGGCATTGAGTAGGTGTGCAGACAGGAAAAAGAGGAGAAAAGAACTCCTTGAGTTCTGGAATTAGTAGAAGAGTCCAAGAAGAAGAATCTTCGTAGGGTTGTTGAACACCCTGAAACTCTCAGCAAAAGGTTGCTTGAGTAGAGGGATAGATAGGAGGGCATCTGAATTCTCCATCTAAGGGATTAAGGAAAAAGGGACTTAGTTCCTTAGAGATCTGAGTTCGTGATTAAGCTCAGAAGGGATAGAACCTCATGCGTGCAGAGACTCTACAAGGAGTGCAAGTGTTGTGGAAACCTCTTAAGGTTCCAGAGAAGGTCAAGCTCAGGAGGGTGAGTGATTTTATGCACAAAGCCGTAGCTGTAAGGAGTACAGAGGCTACATAACTCCTTGAAGAGTTCAGAGTTTTTAAAGCTCAGGAGGAGTGGCGTTTTTGTATGCGCAAGCGAGACTCAAGGCGAAGAGCTTGCAGGGAAAATAATTCAAAGTTAAGGCCTTAGAGATTTGGAATTATTCCAAGTGTTAGAAGAAAGCACAAAAGCTCAGGAGGTCAAACAACAACCATTAGATCAGGTTGAGGAGAAGAGATCTGGACCGTTGGTTTTCCACGTCCAGGAAGCAACAGAGGAGTGCATGGAGCAGAAAGGATCTGGACCGTTGGATCTTGGTCCAATTACCTGATAGCCGTTATATCTGTCGAGAGTTGCGAGGGATTTGAACCCTCATATAACAGAGCAGAGGAGATAAAAGTCCCGAAAGGATCTGATCCATTCGTTAGGAGTGGACATGTGTCACGAGATCAACTGTATCGGGGATTCAAACATTGGAGGTCTGAGAAGGAAGTCTCTTGACTTTGTGAGAGAATCGCAGCCGTCCATCTGAGGAGGACAGGTGGCAGAGATCAAGGGATCTCACAAACTCGGGGGTTCGCAAGGTGAGAGACCAAAGGTTGGGCACTTCAAGTCATGAGTGGCGAAGTGGTGAGACGATCAGGACCATCCATATGAGGAGGACAGGTGGCAGAGATCTAGGGATCTCACAAACTCGAAGGTTCGCTAGGTGAGAGTCTAGGATTTGGGTTCTCTAATTCGTGAGTGGCAAAGTCGCAAGAGAATCATAGCCATCCATTTGAAGAGGACAGGTGGTAGAAATCGCGGAGTCGGTGAAGTGACAAGAGCTGAGGCTCGTGTGGACACATGACAGAATCGCAAGGTGGGCCCATGGAATAGACAGGTGTACATGTGTTGTTCATTGAAGAGAGTCAACACCCCATTGACTTTTTGTGTCTCGGGGGTTCGTAAGATAAGGGGATGAAAGTCCAACCTTTCAACTTGCGAAGTGGTGAAAGGCGAGAAACGCTAGTGGGAAGCCTAGCTGGTGGTCACACGCAGAGGGCGTTGACAAAGGAAGGAGTTATACCCATCTCGTGATCTCAGATATTGCGGGATTGGACAAGAGGAGTCGAGAGCTTCAACTCGCAAACTCACGAGAGGTGAGTTGTGACAAGTGCCTTTCAAGGTAGGCCTTGGTCATAGCACTGTGGTCACACGAAGAGGGTGGAGCTCGCTGCTAGTGCTGTTCGCATAGGGGAGCTTCCCGAAGGACCCGTGGATCGATTTAGAAGAGATTCCAATAAGGAATCGAAGGAGCCGCTTCGTCTCATGAGATAGAGTGAATGATCCTTAAGACCAGGAGGTGAAGCAGAGACTCTGCCGGGGCAGAGGTGGCATCTACGTCAGTTTTGATATTAGAGAGAGAACTTTGTTTGTATATTTCAAGCAGAGGGGGAAGGCAAAGGAAGAAAACAGAGCGCTGAAGACTCTATGGTGATTGTTCGCAGGTAGGAAACAGTCCATAGACAGTAAGGAGGACTGTGGAAGAGGCTAGAGACACTCAAGGTTTCAGAGTGACAACAATAGATTTGCCAGCAGGGCAAATAGACAGCGAGATGGATAAAAGACAGTGTAAGCTGTTAAAATGGTGGTTGAGGCCTATTGAAAACCTCAATAGACTAGAGAAAAGGGTTCAGATATGTAAACCAGAGACTGGGAGAAGTCTCAATAGTAAGGATGAATTGGGATCAGCTAAAGATCTCAAGCACTGCCAGGAGGGCAGAGAAGAAATCCCATATTTCCAGGTGGGAAAGGGGTTGAGATCACTACGGGATCTCACAGACTGTCATGAGGACAGCCAGGGAATTTCACAGTGCCAGGTGGGCAATGGATTGAGATCGCTGTGGGATCTCATAGACTGTCAGGAGGGTAGTGGAAAGTTTCCAATTTTCCATGTGGGCAAGGGAACAAAGATGGGATCAGTTGATTCCATAGACTGCCAGGAGGGTAGAAGGAAAATCCCATATTACCAGGTGGGCAGGGATGAGCAGATTAGACTATCTGAGGGTCTCATAAACTCAGAGGTGAGTTTGAATCAGATCGAGGAAGATCAAGAGAATCTTTTAATGATTGGGGGAATTCAGGTATCCCTACCACATAGCCAAGAGGAGGCAGAAATCTGTGTTGCAGAGGTAGCAATAGCAGAAGTAGGACAACCAGCCGAGACTGTCAAAGAAGCATTGGAGCAGACTTTGGAAGCTGCCCAAGTGGAAGAAAAATAGAATGAGCATTCTGAGGAATGTCTCAATGCTTTTAGCCAGGAAGCTGAGGAAGCTGCAACACTGAAGCTGGCAATAGAAGAAGCCGAAGAGCAGGCAGACAGATTGCTCACTCCATGGGAGATGGAGCTAGATATGCTGGAGGATTGGCTGAACAATCCAGAGCCAAAAAGAGAACTGGTAGGAGTTGAGATGTCAGAAAAGGTGACTGAACAACAGGTCAGTCAAGAGAAGATTGCAGAGCTAGACTTTGCAGCAGGATGGCAAGTTGAGGCCACAAATGATGAAGATGGCATGGGAGATCATGATGATTTGTCTAATTGCAGAAAATTTTTGCAGCTGGGGAGACTGCAAAAGCAGAGCCAGCCACTGGAGCAGCTGGATGAAGTGATCGAGATGATCAAGAAGATGATGATTAGGTCAGCAGAAACTGTCAGCAAGGAGAAGCTAAGCAGAAGAAAAGAAGAAGCAACAACAACACATAAGCAATAACAGTAGCAGGGAAATGGAGCAGATGAGTAGCTCCAAAAATTTGTTTGGGATCTGGGAGGACTTCCATGGATGAGAGAGGAAGCTCATGAATTTTTCAACTGAGGAGTATGATGCAGGAGCGTCTCTCCATGTTGGACAACCATCCATGCCAGCCATGTTAGCATATTCAAATCACGTGCATTTAAGACCGAAGAGAGGCACAACCCTCATTTTTGACTTGAAATTAAATGTAATTAAATTGTTTTAGGCTGTTGAGCCATGAAGCCGTGCCTTTGCACATGCTGTAGGTAAATAGGCTTTTAAATTTTTTGTAAGGCTGAGATCTAGATCCGATCTGCGGACTAGACAACCATTGAATGCCATTGAATAGGGTAGGTAGATTGGAGGGAAGAGCTCGAAGAGCCCCTCTTGTAAAGATCAATTTCGATCTCATTTGGTAATAGTTAGAGTATGCATAAGAGAGTTGTAAGAGAAGAGAAGGAGCTGAGACTTTGATATAGTTCATGCTCAGGAACACCTTATAAAAACATGCATTTTCCATTTAATACAAACAACAGTTTTTCCTGCATGTTTCTTGTGTTGAATGAATGCCTATGTGTGTTCAAATTATGCTGTGAATGTATGCTGTAGTTTTGCATTTATAGGAGTGTGTTTGGTTTCAAGCTTGAGAGGTCTTTGAGGCTTCACACCATGAGGGTGTGAAGGAACGCTACAGGTTCTGATATCCATGCAGAGAGGGTGCATTTATGAATTTTGTGGGTTCAGACAGAGGCGTGCCAGGTGGGCATAGAAGCTGAAATCAACAACTCGGGAGGAAGACTTCAAGGTTTCTGAAGACCTTGGAGGCAAGGTTGTGTATGAGAAAACAAAGTTGTAGACAGAATCTCTGAGCAGTTCTATAAATCTCTGCTAGGAGGGCATCGAGCCAGTGCAAGGAGTGCACAAGAGAAGAACTCTACTGTGAGTTCAGATTGAAGTCAGAATCACTAAGGATTCTGAGAGCTCTGCCAAGTGGGCATTGAGCATATGCATAGTAATGCATTGAGAAGAACTCTGTTTTGAGTTCAGACAGGAGAACAAGGATCACTAAGGATTCCGCGAGCTCTTCCAGAAGAGCATTGAGCAAGTGCATAGGGCGCACAGAAGGGGACAAAACTGCTGAATGTTCTGTAAGAAGATACTCTGCCAGGTGGACATTGAGTAGGTGTGCAAACAGGCATAAGAGGAGAAAAGAACTCTTTGAGTTCTGGAATTAGTAGAAGAGTCCAAGAAGAAGGATCTTCCCAGGGTTGCTGAACACCTTGAAACTCTCAGCAAAAGGTTACTTGAGCAGAGGGATAGCTAGGAGAGCATCTGAATTCTCCATCTGAGGGAGTAAGGGAAAAGGGACTTAGTTCCTTATAGATCTGAGTTCGTGAGTAAGATCAGAAGGGATAGCACCTCATGCGTCTAGAGAATCTGCAAGGAGTGTAGGATTCGTGGAAACCTCTTAAGGTTCTAGAGAAGGTCAAGCTTTGGAGGGCGAGTGCTTTTATGCACAAAGCCATAGCTGTAAGGAGTGCAGAGGCTAGAAAACTCCTTGAAGAGTTCAGAGTTTTTAAAGCTTAGGAGGAGTGGCGTTTTTGTACGTGAAAGTGAGACTCAAGGTGAAGAGCTCACAGGGAAAATAATTCAAAGTTAAGGCCTTAGACATTTGGAATTCTTCCAAGTGTTAGAAGAAAGCATAGAAGCTTAGGAGGGCACACAACAACCGTCAGATCAGGATGAGGAGAAGAGATATGGACCGTTGGTTTTCCACGTCCAGGAAGCAGCAGAGGAGCGCACAAAGTAGAAAGGATCTGGACCGTTGGATCTTGGTCCAATTACCCGACAGCCATTAGATATGTAGAGAGTTGTGAGGGAGTTAAACCCTCATACAGAAGAGAAGAGGACATGAAAGTCTCGAAAGAATCTGAGCCATTCGTTAGGAGTGGATACATGTCACGAGATCAACCGTATCAGGGATTCAGACATTGGAGGTCTGAGAAGGAAGTCTCTTGATGTCATGAGAGAATTGCAACCGTCCATCTTAGGAGGACAGGTGGTAGAGATCAAGGAATCTCATGAATTCGGGGGTTCGCAAGGTGAGAGCCCAAAGGTTGGGTGCTCCAAGTCGCAAGTGGCAAAGTGGCGAGAAGATCGGGACCGTCCATCTGAGGAGGATAGGTGGTAGAGATCTAGGGATCTCACCAACTCGAAGGTTTGGAAGTTGAGAGTCTAGGATTTGGGTGCTCTAAGTTGCGAGTGGCGAAGTCGTGAGAGAATCGCAGCCGTCCATTTGAAGAGGACAGGTGGCAGCAATCGCCGAGTTGGTGAAGTGCCGAGAGCCGAGGCTTGTGTGGACACGTGGTAGAATCGCAAGGTGGGCCCGTGGAATAGACAGGCGGACACACGTTGTTCATTGAAGAGAGTCAACACCCCATTGAATTTTTGTGTCTTGGGGGTTCGTAAGATAAGGGGACAGAAGTCCAACCTTTCGACTTGCGAAGTGATGAAAGGTGAGAAGCGCTAGTGGGAAGCCTAGCTGGTGGTCATGCGCAGAGGGTGCTGACAAGGGAAGGAGTTATACCTGTCTCGCAATCTCAGATATCGTGGAATTGGACAAGAGGAGTTGAGAGCTTCGACTCGTGAACTCGCGAGAGGCGAGTGATGACAAGTGCCTTTCGAGGTATTCCTTGGTCATAGCACTGTGGTCGCACGAAGAGGGCGGAGCTCGCGCCTAGTGCTCTTCGCACAAGGGAGATTCCCGAAGGACCTATGGATTGATTTAGAAGAGATTCCAACAGGGAATCAAAGGTGCCTCTTCAACTCATGAAATAGAGCGAATGATCCTTAAGACCGGGAGGTCGAGCAGAGACTTTGTCGGGGTAGAGGTGGCATCTGCGTCACTTTGCAAGGTCCTCCTTGCATGAGTGTATCAGCTGCTCATCACCAATCAGTATTAAATCATCAACATAAAGAACAGTGATTAAAATCTTACCCTCCACTAGAATTTTTTATAGGTTTGCATCCGCTTCACTTTTGGTTAAGCCTAGTCCGATGAAATAACTGTCTATCCAAATGTACCAAGCACGAGGTGCTTGCTTCAACCCATACAATGCTCTCTTGAGTTGGCACACATGAGAATCACTGCCAAAGATCTCAAATCCTTTAGGCTTCTCTATGTACACCTCTTCCTCTATGATCCCATTGAGAAACACATTTTTTACATCCATCTAATGAATGCACCAACCCATCTGCACTGAGAGTGCAAAGATGGATCTTATGGAAGAGTACCTTGTGATAGGTGCAAAGGTATCATCATAATCTATCCCCTCGATCTGTGAGAAGACCTGGGCCACAAATATAGCCTTGTATTTATCCACACTCCCATCAACATCTTTCTTTACCTTGTAGATCCATCTCGAACATACCACTGATTTGTCGACCAATCTTGGGACACTTTCCCATGCACTGTTTTTGACAATGGAGTCATACTCCTCCACCATTGCATCAACTCAAGTGGGATCTTGCACTACTTCCTGAAAGGAAGATGGTTCTATCACAATACATTTTCTCATGAGATCCATGTATCCAGTAAATCGATCAGGAGACTATCTCTGTCTGCGCTGTGAAGTAGGGGCTCCTACATTCTGTGCAACATCTAGTCTCAATCTATTAGCTTCCATGGTACACTTTCTGCCATTTCTAATGGATGGCTCTGCATGAGTGGCTTCCTCCACTCCATGAACCTCCTCATGTGGCTGATCCACATATTGAGACTCATATTTGGGAACCAACAGTTCCTCCGCTGCATGCAAGTCTAGCTCGCTCTCAAGCGACAACTGCATGGCTTTCCCCTCATTGAATTTTATATCACATCGCATAACAGTCATCTTACTGTTAGGAAAATACACATGATAATTATGGGTATGTCATAATTATCCCAACTTTAGCAGTCGGCTCCAACTTGTTCCTGGCATTCTTGGTCACATGCACATAAACAAATGAGCCAAAAATCTTAAAATGAAAAACATTAGGTTTCTTACCAGTGAAAGATTTTTCAGGTGTACTCATGCCAAGTACTCTATGAGGACAATGGTTTTGAAAATAAACTGGAGTGTTGCATGCTTCCGCCCACAAATACATTGGTAGGCCCTGATCAAGCAACATCACTCGTGCTTCACCCACAATCATTCTGTTCTTCCTCTCTGTGACCCCATTTTACTGTGGGTTATGAGGTGCTATGACTTCTCTTCGAATTCCTTCTTTGCTGTAGAAGTCTTTGAATTAGTTAGAGATGTATTCTCCACCATTATCGCTCAGAGCCTTCACTTTCTTCCCTGACTCTTTCTCCACCAATGCTTTAAACTCACAAAATTTTGAAAATGTTTGATCCTTCTTCTGCATGAAGAAGATCCAACATTTATGAGAAAAGTCATAAAAAAAATAACATAATACTTATGTTTTTCTATTGAAGAAACTGAGAATGGTCTACACACGTCTGTGTGAATTCTCTCTAGGATCACCGAAGCACGGTTCTCCTTTTCACATTGCATAACAATCATCTTACTATTGGGAAAATACACATGATAATTATGGGGTTGTCATAATTATCCCAACTTCAGTAGTCGGCTCCAACTTGTTCCTGGCGTTCTTGGTCACATGCACATAAACAAACGAGCCAAGAATCTTAAAATGCGAAACATTAGGTTTCTTACTAGTGAAACCTTCTTCAGGTGTACTCATGCCAAATACTCTATGAGGAAAATGGTTTTGCAAATAAACTAGAGTGTTGCATGCTTCTGCCCACAAATGCATTGGTAGGCCCTGATCAAGCAACATCACTCGTGCTACACCCATAATCATTCTGTTCTTCCTCTCTTTGACCCCATTTTACTGTGGGTTATGAGGTGCTATGACTTCTCTTCGAATTCCTTCTTTGCTGCAGAAGTCTTTGAATTAGTTAGAGATGTATTCTCCACCATTATCGCTCCTCAGAGCCTTCACTTGCTTCCCCGACTCTTTCTCCACCAATGCTTTAAACTAACAAATGTTTGAAAATGTTTGATCCTTCTTTTGCATGAAGAAGATCCAACATTTATGAGAAAAGTCATAAAAATAAATAACATAATACTTATGTATTTCTATTGAAGAAACCGAGAATGGTCTACACACGTCTGTGTGAATTCTCTCGAGGATCACCGAAGCACGGTTCTCCTTTTCATGAAAGGTGGAATTTACATACTTCCCCATGGTGCAACCCTTGCACTGATATAACTGAGAAAGTGTTCCCTTTGGAATTCCAGTAGATATTTGCTGCATGATTTTCAAGGCTCCATGATGAAGATGTCCCAATCGCTTGTGCCGTAATTCGCCCTCATCCCGGCTCACAACTTTTTCTTCCTTTCCCATCATGGAAACACAACCATATACCTCCATCTTGTAGAGATTCTTAACTCAAATCCCTATGTTCTTGACTTGACCCATTTTTTTATGTTGCAGGAAGGATTTTCCATCGCTAAAAACAACATCATAGCCTCTGACCTCCAACATTGAGACTGAGACCAAGTTTTTATTCAGACCTAGAATATGCATAACATATTTCAATTGAAATGGTTTACCTGACTCCCTCTGAAAGGTAATGGTACCAATTCTAGTCACACTGTATCTTCCATCATCGCCCATCTCTATATGCATTTTGAGATCTCTCTCCTCCAAGTCACTAAGAAGATCCTTATCTCCCGTCATGTGGAAGGAAGCGCCACTATCCAAATACCACACTGATCCCAATGCACTTGACACCATGCATGTGATTAAGGAGAAGTCAAGTTCAAATTGCGAGGCAAGGGCATCACTAATTATAGCTCCAAAAACCTTCTTTTTCTTCTTCTTCTACGGACAGTTAGTAGCGAGATGCCCATGTTCGTGACAGTGAAAACACTTCACTTTGGAAAAATCCAGCTTCTTTCCTTTAGACTCGGATTTTGAATGGAATTTATTCAAATTCCCTTTCCTTGCCTTGGAATCCAAAGAACAATCCTCTTCATCATCATGCTTTGATGAAGAGCCATCTTTGGTTTTCCACCTGAACTCCTCCTGTACCAAATCCGACCATAGTCGTTCCCAATCTAGCAATTTTTCCCTTCCATTGACAAAGTCTTGATAACTGTGCTAATTTTTGGGAAGTCCTAGGAGAGACAAGCTCACCAAATCATCATCAACGACTGTTATTCCCACACTCCCCATCTCATCCCAACATTGGACAAACTTCGTGAGATATTTTGGAATGGAGTCGCCCTTCTCCATATTGATCTTCCTGAGTTTATCTTTGAGCGCCAATTTCCTATGGTCACTGCTGTTTTGGAATAGATCCATCAAAGTCTTCCACATTGCATATGGTGTGGCTTTCCCATGGAGGTTTGAGACAATGTGGTCTCGTAATCCCTCCAATAAGATCCTTCTTGCCTTTTCCACTTTCTTTTTCCATGCATCAAGATTTGTAGCGTCTGCAACATCTGGCTTAGGAACATCTTTGTCAATGAATTCCTTCAAGCCATTGTCTTCGAGTACTGCATCCATTATGTCCTTCCAAGAAATGTAGTTTGATCTTCCCTCGAGTGCATACTCTAACCTCAAGCCATCAAAAACCATTTCGATCTTGAATAAACTGTAGCACCAAGAAAGTCTTTCTGCAAATTTGAATTCTATCCAATTACAAACTCAACTTCTGCAATCTTCTGCGCTCTGATACCACATAGAAATTTTAATACAAATTATGTATTTCCTGGATTCTCCTGATCTAAAAATTATATATCACTATTAAATACATAATCACTTCTACAAATATTCTTGCGGAATTTAAAACACGATTGCCATTTGCAATATCAAGAAGAAAGATCAATCACACATAACACAGATGTTTTACCGGGAAATCATAAAGCTAAAAACCCCACTATCAGATATTATGTATATATCAAGGATCATGAAACAATCTCATACAAAAATATAATACAAGAGCTCTTAGTACAATATACAATCGTCTCAGACTGTCATACAAAAATTGACAATTTATGTGCCAATTTATTGCTTCCAGACAACATGCCTCCTCTACGCAATCCCTGCTAATGGAAATCCATGCAATGAATGAATTACTCTTGCCTAGGCTATGCATTCCTCATGGGAACATCCAATGTGTGTGTGGTTTCATGAGTGCACCCACTAAAGTCACAATTGATAGTCAAACTGTCCCTTTCATCTGTTATCTCAACTGGGTCTCCACTGGATCTGACATGCATGTAGTTAACAGTGGTAAATATTCAGTTGCATGTGAGACCACTGATTGTGAATTAATTATTAATTAATTCACTAATCTCTCCCTAGTGTAAGTTTATTTAAAACTAGTACAACTGAGCTTAACTCACTTAACTAAGTTAAACTACTTTACAACTCACATAACTACACATATAACTTTCTTACAACTTCGAATCACTCAGTTACAACTAATTCGACTTACATGTCCCACCAGTCAACCTTTGAACTCGAATTTCCTATAGCTAACTGATTTGCCACTTCAATTAACTATTTCAAGTGATTATGAGATAAGATTACAATTTATTGTCCAATTTATTTAAGGGAAAAATAAATTAGACACACATTTCTTGTTGACTTTTCAACATGGATGGCCTTTCCATTTCCCTATGTAGACTTGAAGTTCCCTTTTGCACCTTCCATAGCCAAAAAATCATTTTTTTCCACATATACGCACCCTATTAGTCATACAACAAGCGTATACACAGGTTGCTCCAGTACATCCCCCATACATGAGGTTAGGTGATCAAAATTAAAAATAATGTCGGGTTTCAATGCCATGTCATGAGATCCATGATCCTTGACCTTCCATATACTTGAAACTCTCTGAATCGACCCTTTAGTTCCATTTGAAGGATATAAATTGAGCCATATCCAAGTCTTATGGGATTCAACAATTCAACTTTAAGAGGAAAGTCACTCTAGAGAAATTTCACTTCAGATTGAGTCTACATCCCTTTGTCCTTGAAAGTATGAACTCCTTGTTCAACCTCCAAGCTCTTCCTTCTTTGTGATGGAGAACCTCATAGAATCCTTTATATGATCTTGCCTTTGGTGGAGGATTGAAGTGGTGGAGGCCCAAATGGAGGAACTTAGTTTCTCGGTTCCGATATGTGTCGTTACAAAAGTTTGTCACCTATGTACTTCTGTTGATTATTTTAATAGAAATACTCTTTTCTCGTCCAATTGATATCTTGCAAATATTTGAATTATTATTCCATGGGTGTATTTTTCATGTATGTTAATGGATTATGCTAATATATATGATTACACTATACATTATCATTATATTATTGAGTATCTTTATTGTTTAGGACAAGTTGCAGGTATAAAAATTTGGGTTGTGTGCTCAACGATGTTCTTCATCGAACGTCTGGACGAGGTAGGATCATAGCCTTGTCTTGTTAGCATTTCTTTTATATAGAATACTTGATATTAGAGTTGATTTCTGTGTGTCATTTTGTCTGTTGTGGTTTACCCCTTTCCATAGAAATATTTTCCTCGTAACAAGTTGTTAGTAGCTTGTAGTGGACAAGAATGGGTTGAAGAGGGAATTCTTGCTAGAGCCATGGCCTAAAGTGGAATACCATTTTCTTAGATATATTACTTGTGATGGAATACTAGGTTTGGTCTATGCATACAAATTCATATTTTTACACCATCTAAGACATTTATTTTACCAAAATCTTGAAAAAAATTTAAGTATCCCATTTTTTCTCTTGGAGTCCCTGAGAGAGATGAGAACAAAGGTAAAGAGAGGTAAGAATGAGGCACTAGAACATCATGTCTTCATCAAGCTAGTAGTTTATGATTCCTTAGAAGTATAGAGTCTTAGGGTATCATGGGAATACTTTGTGGATATGGAGATATAGGCCTTTATGGAATCTCAATAGTCTGCTCAAGAGCCAAGCCTTGAGAGGGATATCGGTAGGAATAATAAACAAGGAAATCTAGGTACCTCCATGAAAAATCAATCTCAAAATAAATTCAAGGTATAAGCCATAGACAAGGAAGTGGATGCCACCCTAATTAAATTAAGGACATCGCCATACAACCCATTTAATATTAGGGAGAAAACCACAATTCAAATGGAAAGTGGGAATTTCTATAGGAGATATAAGAGTAGATCCCAAGAAACTCCTAAACTAATCACCCCAATATCCTCTTCCATAGTAAATGTGGAGGAATCCCATTTCTACATGAATCCCATTAGGGGAACCTAAGGAGGAAAAGACAATGGAACCTATAGAATCCACCTTGCAACTCACTCTAAGAGAATTAGAATTAGCCATGGATGAGGCCCTCAAATGTAAAAACATAGAAAACAATAATATGGACAAGGGAAATAAGGTATAAGACATCACAAAGGGAGTGGAGCCATAATTCCACCACGTACAAGAAAATTTTCAAATCATGAAAATGCAAGGAGTTAATAGTCATAATCAACTAGAAATGAAAAAAAAGAATTTGAAGGAATAATTGGCAAGAACTAAGAAGGATTTGACTGCTGAAATTTACCAGGAAACAATAATGAAGGCATCCATAACCAAAATGTCCTATCTTGAAAAATATGTATTGAGATATAGACAAGTAGCCAAAGTTCACAACGTTTTTCTCAGAGAGTAATGTTATAAATTTCAAATGCAGAGTCTAGTGCAATAGTTTTCATTTAAGATAGAGACCCAAACATAATTTGCGGGTGTATGTCAAGATAATGATGAAGAGATGAGGGATAGGTTGTGTGAATTTTATCTACACAAACTTTCCCTCCCACATCCCTACAATAGAACCCAAACCCATATGTAGGGTATTTCCAACTCGGGGCACTATTGTAATGGATTCAACATGAGGATTTGAGAGAAGTTGAATTAAATAAATATATGAAAGAAGAGATAAATATCCCTCTCTGGGTCAAGGTTGAGGCCTCGAAACTAGAAGAGATCATAACCATCAATGAGGCTCTAGTCATATCAAATGTGTAAGTGGAACCCATATTAAAATAAAAATAGATGAAATATATTTCTCATTTTGAGGAAACCTTAAGGCTTCTAGGGGAGGAGGTAACTTAATCTTTCCAAAGGAGTGGCATTCACTACAACATGGTATTCAAATAAGGGAACTCCACTCACCTAGAAATCTCCAATATGCCTTGTTTAGGGCCTCAGTTTGCAAGGATTCCTTGATAATATTAAAATCAAAGTTAATTGGGTTGAGGTTGGTGTCCAACATGCAATTTTGTTTTTATTAGAAAAACCTACAGTCCTCGTCACTATAGTGATGAAAAAAAGTGGCAAATATAGCATTCTCGTCACAAAAAAAACTTATCATGTGTTTTTCCACAGATGTTTGTCGCTATATATATATGAATGTTTTTTCTCTATATAGATGGATGCGTGTCGCTATATAGACGAATGTTTGTCTCTATATAGACGATTTTTTGTAAAAAAATATAAAAAATGTACTGCACCAAATTCTTATCATTAGTGTTTTGCCACACACTTACATCATTATATAGACGGATTTTTGTAAAAAAAAAGATATTTAGGAACAAAAATGAATGGCACGTGGTAGCCATTTTTCATGGATATAGCAACGAAAAAATATCCACAAAAAATAAAACCCGATTTCGTGGCAAGTGCAAAGAATAAGTGTCACAATAGCAACGAAAAAGCATGGAAAATTTGGTCATATATAGTAGTGTTCAATCCAAATGACATAACTTTGTATTTATAGCATCCCCATTCTATCACAAATGTGGTATTATGTCTATCTTCTTGCACATTTTTTATTTTATGATACCAAGAAAATCCATTAGTGAATGAATAAGTTTCTTGTCCTCCTACAATTTCCAATACTTCATCTCTAAATAGAGTCAAGAATGGATCATGTAAGCAAGCATCATTCAATTTCCTAAGATCTAGACAAATTCTGATTCCTTCTATATTCTTTCCTAAACTAACATTGGAAAAATCCACTCTGATCTGTGATAGGTTCAATAATTCCTGCTTCCAACATCCCGTCTATATCTTCTTTTATCTTCTGCTTGTACACTAGATTCAATCTGTATGGTCTCTGTTATCGCTCAGTTTGTAGACTAGGTGAGGTAGCTTAAAAGTAAAGGTCAAACTGGCGTAACAGGAGCTTCCCCACCCACTGTCACCTAGATGGGGGGCTCTTTCTATTTCAGGGTGGCTAATCCCAAGGGAGACGTCCCTAGTAATCTGGGGTATTGAAAGGAAAAGGATCAAGAGATTAAGGCTCAAAAGGTCAAAGTAGTTTTTTCCCTTCACAGATTACTGCCAAGAAAGATAGTCAAAATGAAGGTATTCCACAGATCAGGCACCTGTTTACGAGATAAGGCAAATAAAACTAAAATGTGCAACAGTGGTTAGTACTTCATTAATGATTGTATATGAGCACATATAGCAGTAATTATTGACGAAGTCAATGATTGCAAAAATCGCTATGGCCTATAATATCACTTGTCAATAAACACTGGAGATGATATAACATTCAAAGCATATAATCAATTTTCAAATTATCATAAAATATCATCACTTGCTCATTTAATATAAGAGTGCTGCATCACTATACTAAAGGTGACGTCAACCTATTTCTAGGGTTAGTTTGATAGGTAAAGAAGTGGACGTTTTGCAAAACTAGCCAATGACAATAATCTACACATCAACATCTATCATTAGATGACCTAGCCGCAACTTTTTATACCAGCCAAAGGTTTAAAATAGGCATGACGTCATCATCAAATTAGGGTTAGTAAGACGCTAGGGTTAGTAGGGTTTCAAATTTGAGAGGTTTGAAAAGGTTGTTTTAACACAAAAGGCTCAACATTGGATACTTAGACTAGTGCCTTAGGGTATAATGGAGTCAAGGAGTAAGGCTAAAATCTCGGGAGAATCTAAATTTAAGGACAAGAGGGTTAGGATTTCTAGTGCTGCAATGGTAGGGACACAAAGTCAAAACCCTAAGGGGAGGAGGCTCATTCCGGTGTTGCTTAAGCAAGGCCTCATGCTCCTCCCTCTTTCCTTAAAAAATCCTTGGACAAAACGGCTAGCTTCAAAACATAAATCTAGGGATGAAAAGTGCTGTAGGGCCAAGGCTTTTCAAACCCTAAGATTCAAACCCTAGGTGTAAAATCAATTAGGCCTAGGACGTCTTCTTTCTTCAATTTATGTTTCAAAACTAACTCATAAAAAGGGGAATTAATATAGCAATGGCTAGGCTATATTCTCCTTAATCAAATGGCTAAACAATTTTTCTATCATGGGGACATGAAGCAAGGACCTACTTGTGTGCTTGCTACCTAGGGTTTCAATGATTAAGCATAATAATAACAATGTAACCATAAATGTAAGATATTTAACCTACAACAATTCAATCAAGAAGTTTTGCATGAGAAATACACTTACAAATCAATGAAGAGCTTATCAAACCCTAGTTGTAAACCTTCCAAATGATAGAAAACACCATAAACATGCCAAAGATGATCCTCCACAAGTGTAGTGCCTCAACTCCAAGAGCCAATACCAAGACAAAAGACTAAAAATTATCCTCTCACAAGAGAGTGAGTTTTGTTATCTGGTGAAGAAGAAGAAAGATGGGCCCTCCAGGGCCATGCTCAGGTCAATCCTGCTCTTGGTACTCCATGTCTAGGACGTGTGGGCCTTGAGACATGATCTCCTAGTTATCCCTAGATATTGGGGATAACATCTGGCTCCAACTTGGGGACATGTGCTAACTGTAGAGCGCATGAGAACCTCAACAATCTCTGGCATAAACCTGTAGACCTGCTCACACTTGACAAGAAAGCATCAGCAACAAAAGGTGGGGTGGTATTGCCACCCCGCAAATAATATAAGCATACATATGGTAATCATAAATGCAGATAGAAAATGAAACCCTTACCTGTACTTACCTGTTGGTTGTATGTTGGTATAGTCAAACAACCAATGAAGCCAATCCAATAATGTTCCTCGTTACCTGCCTTTGTGCTTCATCATAAACCAAAACAGTGACAAATCAAGAACAAAAATGTCACGAGTTAGAACATATATCACATCATTAGGAATCTCAAAGTCTAAATCATGGAGGCGGGTGGGAGGGACAAAATCCTGCCAAGTCCATCTCTGAGAAAAGTACTCAATCCTATCCAAGAAAGGGTCATGAAAAATACAAGGTTTAGAAAACCGACTCAAAGGGCCTGTAAACAGGTCACCTAGGACATCCTCATGCTCTAGAGTTAAGGAAAGAATTGACAAAGGTTTAGTAGACGACTGGCAAATTATCAAGGGAAAGTTGAAAAACTGATTGGAACTAGCATTACCCAACCAACCCTTGGAGTCTAGGGTTTGCCTAGGAGGAAACTCAACATGAAAAAGGTATTTCCCAACTACACCTTTAATGGAAAAGCATGGCAAGGTAATAACAGGTGGTTGGGGTGAGAAGTCATGAGAAACCTCCTTTAGGCAAACAATGTCCTTACTTATATTAAAATTTGAGCATAGCGGTGGTTGGCAATCATCTTCATGAAAATAATCCAAATGCACAGAAAGGTACTCATCAAAAATCTCAGGGTAAGATTGAAAATCATCAGAAGAATGAGGTACTAGGTCATCCTTGGTTTTTTGAAAGGTACATGTAAAAATCTCATCTCCTTGTTGCCATTGGTTGGAAGTAATTTGTTGTGGCAATTTCAAAGGCAACGACTGGAAATGACTCTCAGTGTCATATATGGGATCTAGGTCATAACCAACTATATCCCACCTACGTCTCCCAACATGTATGAACTCATCAATGTTATCAACAGTGTCACTATCTGTGTCATAGCATGCAGGATTTGAAAGGTTTGAAAATTCATCCTCCTCCTCCTTTTCATCATAAGGTAAAGCATCATAAAAAATTAGGAGAGGAGGGTAACTCACTGTTTCTTGTTGCGCAGGCACTTCGAGGACTTTGGTGTTTTCAGCATGCATTATGGTCTCATCCTCGGGGATTACTCCTTCTTCGTCAATTAGAAGGCCTATTTCTTTGATTGCACAGCAAGGACCATCAACTTCGTTCAAAGCTTTCTTTTCCTCTTCATCTTTTGAATCAAGGGACATGGTATCATTATAATTTTGAAGTGGAAAGAAACTAACCTCATCTTCACTTTGCTGTACAGGAGAAACAAGTTCTTGGATGATTTCATCAGTGGGAGGAGCACAAGTGGACACTTCATCATCTTACTTAGGTTCTTGCTCCTTAATTACGTCCTCATTCTGCTGGTTGAAAACTTGTTCCCTTCTCTCCTGTGAATTTTTGACAAAGGTTTCAAGGGAAACTAGTTTCATCAAGCTGAGAGTATCCATGGCATCGGTCCTGATCATGAAAAGACTCTTTTCAATTTGAATGGCCATGTCATGAGCCTCTGCAAATGTTTTTGTCTTTTTCTTATTTAGAAGGAAGCTCAAATGTACCTGAAGTCCATTAGTATAGAGGTAGACGAGGTATTTGTCTTCAGGATGATGGCTTCAAGGAATCATGTAAAGAAACTTTTGGAACCTAGCACAGTAAGCTCTGACAATCTCAGACTCTGTTTGTTTTATGCCTTCAAGCTCTTTCAGCAATAATTGTATATCTTCTATTTTCATGGTCCGCTTTGCAAGGAAAACTTTTTCAAAAAGTTCCATAGAAGTGATGCTGGCAGCTGGAAGGTTATCATACCATCCTCTGGCCTCTCCATGCAAGGAGGTAGAGAAGAGTTTCATCACCAAGTCTTCAGCCTCGTCGCTGATAGGGAAGTACTGAAAGAAATCCCAAAATTTTCTCATGTGAGACTCAGGACATTCTCCATTGATGCCAGCAAATTGAGGGAGGAAATCCTCATAGAGAGGAGGCATTTTTCTGGGATATCCTAGGATTTTACTCATATCTAAAGGTCTATAGTTTCCTAGGTCCCATTGTGAAGTGATTGTGGGCTTCATCATTAGTGGAGTCGCCAGATAGTTTTCTTGAAACTACCAAAGAATAGGGGGAAAAGAATGTAGTGGAGTCGCCAGGTAAGCTTGTAAGAAAGGACTTCTGAGGCAAGGCTTACCAAAGGTTTGTCATTGAATAAGGTTGACTTAGTGTTCCCCAACAATGGTGCCAAAATGTTATCGCTCAGTTTGTAGACTAGGTCAGGTAGATTAAAAGTAAAGGTCAAACTGGCGTAACAGGAGCTTCCCCACCCACTGTCACCTCGATGGGGGGCTCTTTCTATTTCAGGGTGGCTAATCCCAAGCGAGACGTCCCTAGTAATCTGGGGTATTGAAAGGAAAATGATGAAGAGATTAAGGTTCAAAATGTCAAAGTAGTTTTTTCCCTTCACAGATTACTGCCAAGAGAGATAGTCAAAATGAAGGTAATCCACAGATCAGGCACCTGTTTGCGAGATAAGGCAAATAAAACTAAAATGTGCAACAATGGTTAGTACTTCATTAATGGTTCTATATGAGCACATATAGCAGTAATTATTGACGAAGTCAATGATTGTAAAAATTGCTATGGCCTATAATATTACTTGTCAATAAACACTGGAGATGATATAACATTCAAAGCATATAATCAATTTTCAAATTATCATAAAATATCACCACTTGCTCATTTAATACAAGGGTGTTGCGTCACTATACTAAAGGTGACGTCAACCTAGTTCTAGGGTTAGTTTGATAGGTAAAGAAGTGGACGTTTTTCAAAACTAGCCAATGACAATAATCTACACATCAACATCTATCATTAGATGACCTAGCCACAACTTTTTATACTAGCCAAAGGTTTAAAATAGGCATGACATCATCATCAAATTAGGGTTAGTAAGACGCTAGGGTTAGTAGGGTTTCAAATTTGAGAGGTTTGAAAAGGTTGTTTTAACAAAAAAGGCTCAACGTTGGATACTTAGACTAGTTCCTTAGGGTATAATGGAGTCAAGGAGTAAGGCTAAAATCTCGAGAGAAACTAAATTTAAGGACAAGAGGGTTAGGCTTTCTAGTGCTGCAATGGCAGAGCCACAAAGTCAAAACCCTAAGGGGAGGAGGCTCATTCCGGTGTTGCTTAAGCAAGGCCTCATGCTCCTCCCTCTTTCCTTAAAAAATCCTTGGCAAAAATGGCTAGCTTCAAAACATAAATCTAGGGATGAAAAGTGTTGTAGGGACAAGGCTTTTCAAACCCTAAGAGTCAAACCCTAGGTGTAAAATCAATTAGGCCTAGGACGTCTTCTTTCTTCAATTTATGTTTCAAAACTAACTCAGAAAAAGGGGAATTAGTGTAGCAATGGCTAGGCTATATTCTCCTTAATCAAATGGCTAAACAAGTTTTCTATCATGGGGACATGAAGCAAGGACCTACTTGTGTGCTTGCTACCTAGGGTTTCAATGATTAAGCATAATAATAACAATGTAACCATAAATGTAAGATATTTAACCTACAACCATTCAATCAAGAAGTTTTGCATGAGAAATACACTTACAAATCAATGAAGAGATTATCAAACCCTAGTTGTAAACCTTCCAAATGATAGAAAAAACCATAAACATGCCAAAGACGATCCTCCACAAGTTTAGCGCCTCAACTCCAAGAGCCAATACCAAGACAAAAGACTAAAAATTTTCCTCTCACAAGAGAGTGAGTTGTGTTATCTGGCAAAGAAGAAGAAAGATGGGCCCTCCGGGGCCATGCTCAGGTCAATCCTGCTCTCGGTACTCCATGTCTAGGACGTGTGGGCCTCGAGACATGATCTCCTAGTTATCCCTAGATATTGGGGATAACATTTGGCTCCAACTCGGGGACATGTGCTAACTGTAGAGCGCATGAGAACCTTAGCAATCTCTGGCATAAATCTGTAGACCTGCTCACACTTGACAAGAAAGCATCAGCAAAAAAAGGTGGGGTGGTATTGCCACCCCGCAAATAATATAAGCATACATATGGTAATCATAAATGCAGATAGAAAATGAAACCCTTACCTGTACTTACCTGTTGGTTGTATGTTGGTATAGTCAAACAACCAGTGAAGCCAATCCAATAACGTTCCTCGATACTTGCCTTTGTGCTTCATCATAAACCAAAATAGTGACAAATCAAGAACAAAAATGTCATGAGTTAGAACATATATCACATCATTAGGAATCTCAAAGTCTAACTCATGGAGGCGGGTGGGAGGGACAAAATCCTGCCAAGTCCATCTCTGAGAAAAGTACTCAATCCTATCCAAGAAAGGGTCATGAAAAATACAAGGTTTAGAAAACCAACTCAAAGGGCCTGTAAATTGGTTACCTAGGACATCCTCACGCTCTAGAGTTAAGGAAAGAATTGACAAAGGTTTAGTAGATGACTGGCAAATTATCAAGGGAAAGTTGAAAAACTGATTGGAACTAGCATTACCCAACCAACCCTTGGAGTCTAGGGTTTGCCCAGGAGGAAACTCAACATGAAAAAGGTATTTCCCAACTACACCTTTAATGGAAAAGCATGGCAAGGTAATAACAAGTGGTTGGGGTGAGAAGTCATGAGAAACCTCCTTTAGGCAAACAATGTCCTTACTTATATTAAAATTTGAGCACAACGGTGGTTGGCAATCATCTTCATGAAAATAATCCAAATGCTCAGAAAGGTACTCATCAAAAATCTCAAGGTAAGATTGAAAATCATCAGAAGAATGAGGTACTAGGTCATCCTTGGTTTTTTGAAAGGTACATGTAAAAATCTCATCTCCTTGTTGCCATCGGTTGGAAGTAATCTGTTGTGGCAATTTCAAAGGCAACGACTGGAAATGACTCTCAATGTCATAGATGGGATCTAGGTCATAACCAACTATATCCCACCTACGTCTCCCAACATGTATGAACTCATCAATGTTATCAATAGTGTCACTATCTGTGTCATAGCATGCAGTATTTGAAAGGTTTGAAAATTCATCCTCCTCCTCCTTTTCATCACAAGGTAAAGCATCATCAAAAATTAGGAGAGGAGGGTAACTCACTGTTTCTTGTTGTGCAGGCACTTCGAGGACTTTGGTGTTTTCGCCATGCATTATGGTCTTATCCTCGGGGATTACTCCTTCTTCGTCAATTAGAAGGCCTATTTCTTTGATTGCATAGCAAGGACCATCAACTTCGTTCAAAGCTTCTTTTCCTCTTCATCTTTTGAATCAAGGGACACAGTATCATTAGAATTTTGAAGTGGAAAGCAACTAGCCTCATCTTCACTTTTCTGTACAGGAGAAATAGGTTCTTGGATGATATCATCAGCGGGAGGAGCACAGGTGGACACTTCATCATCTTTCTTAGGTTCTTGCTCCTTAATTATGTCCTCATTCTGCTGGTTGAAAACTTGTTCCCTTCTCTCCTGTGAATTTTCGAAAAAGGTTTCAAGGGAAACTAGTTTCATCAAGATGAGAGTGTCCATGGCATCGGTCCTGATCATGAAAAGACACTTTTCAATTTCAATGGCCATGTCGTGAGCTTCTGCAAATGTTTTTGGCTTTTTCTTATTTAGAAGGAAGCTCAAATGTACCTGAAGTCCATTAGTATAGAGGTACATGAGGTATTTGTCTTCAGGAAGATGGCTTCGAGGAATCTGGTAAAGAAACTTCTGGAACCTAGCACAGTAAGCTCTGACAATCTCAGACTCGGTTTGTTTTATGCCTTCAATCTCTTTCAACAATAATTGTATATCTTCTATTTTCATGGTCCACTTTGCAAGGAAATTTTTTTCAAAAAGTTCCATAGAAGTGATGCTGGCAGCTGGAAGGTTATCATACCATCCTCTGGCCTCTCCATGCAAGGAGGCAGAGAAGAGTTTCATCACCAAGTCTTCAGCCTCGTCGCTGATAGGGAAGTATTGAAAGAAAT